>BRYA01000063.1:19818-33951 GCA_030267965.1 Triparma columacea | reverse complement strand
GGTGTTAGGTAGTCGTACACTAGATTAATTTTGTGGTTAAGGATGTGCACTTGCAAATCGAAAATCGGAAAAATTGAATTGTCTATTTTATACCTACGAAATATATATTGTTATCAACAATCAATATGATAAGCTTATTTAGTATATATGATAATATGAAACTTGTTTTGATATCTCAAGAATATAATTTTAGTAATGTCTCAAATGTTACTTGATATATGCAATTATCTATAATTTATTGCGTTTTGAATGTTTTGGTATATTTGTATGACCTAAATAAATATTTGAAATTTCTCAGATGTAAAATATTTTGCTATATTATTTTTTGTGCATTGTTAAATCCATTGATAATTCACTTTACAAATATGAAATTTTTTAGGTAATGATAAAGAATTTAGAAGACTTTTGAAAAATGTTGCGAGCAAAGGCGATTTTTGTTAATGACAAACAAAACGTGTATTTGTTCGTTAAGAGCGTAATATTTGTCAATATTCTTAGTCCTTCTTACGTCCCTCGTAGTTCACAAACCTATTCTACACTTCTTACCCTCTCCGACCCCACCAATCACCCAAACCACTCTGAACATTTCAACCCTCGTCATAACAGCTGAAGATAAATATGGCCTCCGGTAACCTAAACCCTAATATTACTGCCAGTTTCGCATCTTTGAGAAATAATCTTAGATCTTCCGACGATCTGGATTCCGCAAACACCAAGTTGGACGCCTTTGAGGGCATGGTTGTCGAGTTTGTCGAGGGGATGAGACTACTCAGAGAGGAGAATAGACTACTCAGAGAGGAGAACAGGAAGTTGAAAGCGGGGGACAGCCTCCCGGTGGAAGTCCCACAAGATAATGATGAGGAGATTACATCTGCAATTGTTCCAAGTGAGGAGGATCGAGAGGTGGAGGTAAAATTGCGCCGATTGTCCCTGGCAATTGGTGAACCACTCTACGATACTTCAGGGAAACCACTTCCAGGCTTTCTCAAGATGAAGGCGATTAGTGATATCATAGCTACAATCGACTTAGCGGCGCTCGCTGAGTCTTACGTTGATACAATCAAGATGAGCTCTGGGGCAATACAGCGAGAGATGGAGAACTGGTTCGATGCGAACTTTTTGACATGGAGAGAGGAATCGGGATGATTGAATGTGAAGAAAAATGTTAGGACATTCGTGGTCGAGCTTGCGATCAAGTTACGTCCGATGGTCAAGATGTTCAGGATTGGCTTGGGGATGAGGTTGTTCACTATTGCAGCGTCATCTTACGTCGACATGGCGACGGATGTGTTGGTGACGATTGCATTCTTTAGGACTGCTGGACAAGAGGGTTGGGGAACGGCTTCCTTGACTTGTGTGTCTGTGGGGATTGGATTTCAGGCTATGGCAGCATGGTTCCAGTACCGGGGACTGGGGTTTAGGAAGTGGGGACCAATGGTTTTGTCTGCATTCTTGGGTGTCCTACCGGTCATTGAAGCGTGGTCTGTGTTTCGGGGTGTTGAGCAGGCTAAGGGTATGCTGCTTGACCCTATTTTCATGCTCGCCGTTACCAAGGGTTGTGAAATTACATTTGAGTCGCTCCCCGAGTCGATCATTCAGGCCATCTCCATGCTGTCCAGCAACCTTGAAGACCTCTCTCTTATCAACTACTTCGGCATTACTTCTTCGATTGTTGCGACTGGGATGATCTACACCGATGCCAATATTGGTCTTGCTCGCTCTCTGTTTGTTGGTGCACCTAAGAATCCTGCCTACAACTGGCTTCCGATAGATAAGACAGCCTTCAAGAAGTGTTTCGGTGGCTTCTTCCTCTTCACCATTACGTTCTTTACATGCAACGTTTTCGCAATCGCTCTCGCATTCCTCAAATTTGGAGGTGGCTTCATACTATACGGTATCCTCACCGAGATGGCCGCAGTTATGCTCTTCAAGCACTTTGTGGACGGCGAGCTTTTCGCTTGTTCTCTTGCTGCGAAACCTTCAAAAGTTGACTACGTTCTGGGTCCAATCATGCCATTTGCCTATTATATGGTCACGTTTGTCGGGCCCAACACATTGTCCAAAGCTCCATGCGAGTTGGGCCCACATGTCAGTTCGACGCTCATTATTTGGCGAATGATAACAAGTTCGGTACTTGTTGTTCTAACCCTCCCAAACCTCGTCAACGATGGAACGTTGCCGTGGCTGTCAGTCACGGGTGGGATGGGACTACATTTCTCGTGCTTAGTCTTGAGCTGGGTTGGAGCGGCGATGTTCTTCGGGAATATGGCAGAGGACTGTGAGAGGTGGAGGTGGTGGAGGAGGCAGACAGGGAGGCAGCACACCGAAGAAAGGTGGGATGCGAAGGAAATATGGCCAGCTGGTAGGGAAACAATGGACGAGGCGATGACCGCATGGTTTATGGCTATCCACCCCCTCTACTTCCCCATGGACCGCATAAAGTCATGGATCTGCAACGACCTCGTCTCAAAGTACGGGCTGGCGAGCGACGACACTGAAAACGACAAAAACGAGAACGTTAACCCCCCCCCCTTCCTTACTTCTGACTTCCACGACCGCATGATCATCATATTCACTTGGTGGGGTAATGAAGACGCTCTCACCTCCGTCCGCACTGCACTCTCCTCCCTCCCCACCTTCACTCCCCCCGTCATAACCTCACAAAGCAGCAAGGTCACGAAACAACGGTCGAATACCGGGAAAGTTGCACCAGAAGCTACCATGAACAGTGATCGGTTGGAGAATCATAAAAATGAGCCAAAATGAAAAACAATACAAAAGGCGATTTTTAATGACAAACAAACGAGGTGTCTTTATCGTCAAGAGCGTAACAGTTGTCAATATTTTTACTCTTTGTTACATCGCGAAGTATTTCTCGAAGTCCTCCGCGTTGATTGGTTTCACTGCGTGGTCATAGTCCAGCCTCCACTTTTTGTCAACGTCTACGAGCTCAAAAAACTTCTTATCATATTTGTCGGCCGAGTGCTCGAGCATGGTCCTGATCAGGTTTGAGTCGTGTGAAGCTAGAACGACAGTTCCATTCCACTCCCCCAATCCTATTTGTGCGTTGGTGGGGAGGAATTAGTTTGAAATGTTGGCGATGGTGCACCCTCCTTTATTCCCCCCGCCGACCCCCACCACATCAGCTATCCCCTCTCACCTACACCGAGCGCGTGAACCGAGTCCAAATCTAAATGATTTGAGGGCTCGTCTAGGATAAGTATTTGCGGTCGTTTGAGCATGAGCATTGTAAGCACGATTCTGATGCGCTCCCCGCCGCTCATCATTTTCATCTTCAAGGTCACCTTTGAACAACCAATTCCGAACTTTGACAGCTCTCCTCTCATATCGAATTCGGTCGTCTCCGGGTACAATTTTGTTAAAAATGACAGCGGAGTATCATCGTCTGCAACTGCTTGCAAGAGCTCATCGGCAACCATTTGACTGAATAACCCAACATTTAGATTCTGCACGAATTTGACGTCGCCTGATGTGGGGTTGAGAGCCCCTCCCATCAACTCAATAAACGTGCTTTTCCCCGAACCGTTCGCTCCGCTGTGAGGGGGGGGGGGGGGGGCGAAGGCCGACGGAGGTTAGTGCACAGGAATTTGATCAGCAGTGAAAGAACAGGACGCTCAAAAAGTGGTCAATCTCACATTACAATATTCCGACTCCATTGCTCCACGCAGCACTCGGCGTGGAGGAAGCTACTCTTGCATCCCTCAAATTTATATTCGGCGTCTTCCACCTTGACAAGGGGCTCGTGGAACTCGTAGGGGGTCGTCGCTTCAAACTTGAATTGAATTTCCTTGTCAATGTAAGGGTGGAGGACGCCTGCAACGGCTTCAAGCATCGCCCGGAACGACTGTCTTTTGCGCGTAGAAGCATCAAGAGTCATATTGATGGACCCTACTCTCCCCGTACCCGACGATGTTGTCTTAAATCGATGACCGTTTTTGTCCTTTTCGACGCCCGTCCGTTCGAGCTTTTTAACACGAGACGAAATTTGTTTCGAGCGCTTTTTCCCGGAGCCTTTTTCGTTCGCTGCAGCAAGGTGCATGTTCTTCATCGTCTTGACAATTCTCTCGCGTTCGTTATTTATCGACTCCGCCAATCTTGTCTGTGTCAGATCCCCCCTCTGCTTCTGTATTTGAAAGTCATTGTAGTTACCGCGGTAATAGGTGAGAGTTTTGTTTTGCAGCTCCGCAACATCTGTGCAGACTGAGTCGATCAAATCGCGGTTGTGGCTGACAATCACGACGACTGTTCCGGAAGAAATCGACACAACAAAATCAACCAAATCTTTGATGCCCTTCATGTCCAAATGATTCGTAGGTTCATCGAGCAGCAAGACCTCAGGCTTTAGGAAGGCGGCCAAGCACAGCCCCGCCCGCTTCCGCTCGCCCCCAGAAAGCGCAGTCAAAGGTGTGTCAATATGCTCCTCCATGGAGAAGCGTGAGAGGGCAGCGAGCAAATTAGCATCGTCAGATTCCTCCAAGTCGGCCATCTCTGAGCATATCGCCTCGATATCCTCCTCTTCTGAAGCTTCCTCCAGGGAACGTTCCAGGGCCGCCATTCGATTGTCCTGATCGATTACATAATCCCGAACAGTCTTTGAGGTGGCGACAACCTCCTGGTGGAGCAAGAAAGTGTCAAGATCCTGGGAGATCCCTAGGATCGTTCTGCCGTGTATATTCTTGAGGAGCGTGCTGAAGGGGGGTGGGTGAATGGAGGGGGTGGGTGAATGGAGGGGGTGGGTGAATGGATGCTTTTTCGCTACTTGGGAAGATATCGCATCGCATTGCCTATTCTCACCTCTTCCCGACCCCGTTGCGGCCCACTAGTGCGTACACCCTCCCAGGCAGGAACTTGACCTCTGCCATCTCTAGTATCCTTGTTCCATCGTAGTCTAGATTGACTCCAACGCAATTGACACCAGGCTGCTTTGTTCGTCTAGCAAGACCCTTCTCGTAAGATGCGCGTGTGGTGTAGTAAGGAGCCGCGATGGGAAGGTTAGGACATTTTTAAAGTGGAAAGAAGATGGAGGGTGTGGGACTTACTCTTCCTCAATTTCCTTTACCCTGCTTCTCTGTTGGGTCGTATCCTCTATGACTGAACGCCTCATTACGTTGCAACTCCGCAGTATTGTCTAAGAAATCCGACATTGGTTCAAGAAAATAGGGTAATTTATTTGCTCTTGGGCATTTCTAGCCATGCAAACACTCTCATTCCTCGTCTTATCGACGTTTGTGTCCTTTATATCGGGATTTCCTCTTCATATACAATCGTGCATACCCCCCAAACGAATGTGTAGTCATGATAAATTGAAAATCCTGCCAACTCACGATCGAAATCGAAATCATCACAAGCTGGCTGGCTGGCTCGACGATATCATTGAGTTCTCAACGCTTGGACCTGGAGAACGGCGCATGAAGAAGGCGAGAGTAAAAGAAGAAGATGATGAAGGCGAATATGACGACTTTTCTCCAGCAGCACTGAAACTTGCCATGAAGGGGGCGATGAAGAACAAGGACAAGGAGGAAGACGACGACCTGACCCCCCAGGCCTTCAACAGGGCAATGAAGGAAGCTGACGAAATGCGATTGCCTTCGAATGCCGACAAGGAGGAAGATGACGACCTAACCCCCGAGGCCTTCAAAAGGGCAATGAAGGAAGCTGACGAAATGCGATTGCCTTCGAATGCCGACAAGAAGGAAGATGACGACCTGACCCCCGAGGCCTTCAAAAGGGCAATGAAGGAAGCTGACGAAATGCGATTGCCTTCGAATGCCGACACTGCCACCATGGACGAGGCACAGAAGTTTGACGGCTATGCCTTTGCTGACTTGCTGACTCGTAAGTGGGGCGCACCTTTGGACGTGGATTTCCGCCCCGTGACATCCCTCGGTAAGACTGACCTTTACGTCGCAGTAATGCCGATACCGTTCGGCTCCAAGCGCTGCCGACATGGTCAAAACGAGATGGCCTACCTGTGCCACTTACAGGGGGTGATTGAGGTCTTGGAGAAGTACGGGATGCTAGAAGATTACGTAGATTTTGTAGAAACGACGGACAAGAAACCGAGAGCGAGAACATCTCCGCTTATTGCAGTGACCTGGCGGATGGAGCTGACAAAAAATCAAGTCAAGGAAATCACAGGATCAGGCTGACGATGACGACGACGACGATAAAAACGACGACAATAATGCTTGTAGTTTGCCCACATTTATTCGTTCAAGATTTACGTTTATTTCACTTCAGTTCGACCAAAGCTTCTTTGCATCTATCACGCGGAGGGGAAACTGAACAACTCTTGTAATTCCACCCTTGAAAATCAGCTCTGGCATGTGCGCGTCTATCTCTGTACCTGCGTTTGCCCCTTTCCCTAAAATTACGAATTTGAGGTATCCGTTCATCTGCGAGGGCAGGCCTACAATGTGAGCTAAGGGTGGCGGGAGAGGCAAAACCTCTTTTGAAAACAGTAGCTAACCGTTGAGCATCCCTTCGGTCGTCGCAGAGGCAAAACCTCTTTTGAAAACAGTAGCTAACTGTTGGGCATCCCTTCGATCGTCGCCGCCTCGCTCCTCCCGCTCCTCCCCTCACCTTCAGAGTATCCAGATTTCCCGTGCACGACTGGTAGGTAAACGGTCCGTATTTATCCCTCGGGAAGTGCTTCCCTGCCAGCGAGTAGGACCCATCTGGGTGGAGGATCGGGAATTTCCCGATAACGCCCTCTCCATCGACTGAGTTTGTCCTCTCTCCAACAATCAAGAACCTCCAGTGCCGGGATACCAGCTGTACGTCGTAGTCTATTCCCTCCGTCCACAGTTTGAAGCTGCAATGCGCCGACGAAGCGGGGCGGCGATGAGCGAATAACAGGAAAGGCCCCCCCCCACCCTTAACCCCCCTCACCTGTACGCGTACCCAACCTCCGAGCTCATCACCTCGTGGAAGTCATACTGCATATAACTGACCTCCACATTGATCCCCCCAGTCTCTCTTATCGGTGCCTTAATCTTGAAAAGGTCCACCCCTCTTGAGTAATTGTCCCCACCGTTAACAACGCCAGCTTTGAACATGTCGTAGTCCGTAGTCCCTATCCTTCCGTCTCTCACGTTCTGAAGGTAAGTCTCCACGAACGAGATCAGCGACTCCGCCTCTTCGATTGCCACACCCATCCATCCCCTCTCCTCACCCTCCCCCCCCCAAAGTAGGTCCTCGGGGGTCCTGCTGTACCCATTAACCCTATACACGTGACCTGACTTGAAGTCGCTCCCCTCGGGGGAGAACAGCGTAAGGACGAGGCGGGTCGCCTCGTGTACTTGGTGGGGGGAGGGCTTGTGGTTCTGGGTAATCACTGCGAAGAAGGTGCGCCCGGAACGGTAGATACGGAGGTAGGGGTGAAGGTGGAAGATGCCAATCAAGTTGTAGACCTGAGAGAGAGGGGGGGGGGGAGGAAGTGAGGGTCTTGTTGCAAGAAGTGGGAGCCGCACAACCCTCATTGACAATACTTCAGCTTACCGCAAAGTTACCAAAAAATGCGCTGAACCTGTAGCTTTGCAGGAGGCTCTGCCGTTCTTGTTCTCCCGGGCTCGTGAAGTCCCCTGTGAGCGCGAAGTAAGCCCTGAACGCAAGCAGGTCTTGAAGGTTGGAGCGAAGGGTGCTCATGTCAGAGGTTGATAGTGAGGAAGAAAGCGACGAGGCGAGGACGTCGTAGTCCTCGAAGAGCTTGGCAGTAGGCTGGAAGTAGGTGCTGTCTTCCAGACTCTCTCCAGTCGGGTAAGGTACGAAGTTGTTGATATCCTGATCGAGCCATAATATCCTCTGCATCCAGGCGAAAGAGCAGCGGCAGGGGATCATGATGAGTCCGACTAGTTATGGTTATAAGTCCCAAAAGACTACCATTAAATAAGTCTCGCCCTCTCACCTGAAACAAGTCCACATCAGCAGATACGCTTTCCGACCACTCCGGGTCGCACACATCATCGTCGAGCTTCCATTTCCCCCTCGTCGGTACCGCCCCCTTCGTCCCCCCCTGAAGCAGGTACGTGTTAAGCAAAGGTTTGAGGGAAGGGTTGGTAAGGAGGCTCGACTTAAGGGAACTGTACCTAGTGAAGAGGGAGTGATTGAGGGAGTAGTGGATGTCCAGGTCGGAGGACTCGGCCATTACGTAAGCCTCCTTGAGGATGGCGAGGGCGCGACTGGCAGCACCTGGTTTGGCTGTCTGTATATCTTGAGGGTTTACACCGAGGACATTGAGGAGGTATGGGATGAGGGAGGCGGGAACTACGCTATCGAAGTCCTGCTTGACCCTTCTGGATACCAATCTTAGACTGAAGAGCGTCCGAAAGGCCTCACTTCCACTGTAGGTTGTCTCAAATGGGTATCTCGAGGGTGCGATTGGGAAAAAGAAGCTTGCAATCGGAAGCATTGATGTTGGGGAGAAGATTTGAGAGTCATTAATTGCAAAGGAGGACATATTACGTATTTTGATTAGGATTACCGGAAGGAGATGGTGAAAAAAGAGGAAAATAAATGGCAAAAGATCAGATCAGAAAAGGAAGGAGATTTTAAGAGGGGAGAAATTTCATTTTAACGTCATATATTTCGTGTAATTTGTTATATAGACGAAATAGACGACACAAAGCGACGAAAAAGACGACATAAAGGGTCGTAAATTGACGAAAGTTGAAGAAAACCCACCTCTACCCAAAGGTTACACCGACCTTAAGGTTAAAAAATGGAATCACACACAACCCCAAGAAAGGACTCCTCATCACACCCTTCAAACGATGACATCAACAATAACGTCAATAACATCAAAAACACTAGCACACTCAGATTTACCTTCTTAGTATCATCACCACTCTTCCAGCAGTCCAGCAAGAACAAGCAACCCCTTCCCGTTCTGAACACATCAAAGGAATACGAAACAATACTCACGGCGGCCAAGAGAGTCCACCGAGAGTCCCCCCCCCCCAGCACTTCCTCACCTGGACCCACGGATACAACAAAATCAAGCCACAAATACAACTCCCTCAACATAAGACCCCTGAATTGCTCAGTATCATCCTTCCAGACTCTCCTCACGGTCGGCAACGGTTCCGCCATAATCCACTATTCCGGCCATGGCACGGACACTGGAGACTTGCTTTTCGAAGGCCCCGACGGTGTCGCCGCCCCCATAAAACCAGACCTTTTAAGGGTGGTGTTTGAGTCTGGTGCCGAGAACGATGACGACTCAGACGACAGCGTTTCCTCCACCGGTTCAGTCTCCCATTCCCTGTCATCCCTCCCCCTTTCTCTCTCCCCCCCCCCCCCACCATCCTACCAGCGAACCCAGCTGGCGTTCGTGTCAGCTTGTCACTCCGTCCAAGCCGGCCAAGCTTTCGTTAACGCAGGGGTCCCGCACGTCGTGGCTACGACGAGCCCGGTTAGGGACGAGAGCGTAATAGAGTTCGAGCTGCAGTTCTACCAGGCGATATTCAGCGGGAAGACCATACAAGGGAGCTTTGAGACTGCCAAGAACTCTCTGATGGTATCCAACGATCACCTCGACAGGTCGGACGAGGACCTCTTTGTCCTTCTCGGTCCCGGCGATCACTCCCGCACCTCCCTCTTTTCCAAGACTTCCAAAGTGTCCTTCTTCAACACCCATCTCCCCCCCCGTTCCCTCTTAATAAACCTCCCCCTCGGCGTGGACGCGGCCTCTTACATAGGCCGTGCAGTCGACGTTAACAACGTCCTCCGTTACCTCTCCAACGGAGCAAGGCTAACAACTATCACAGGGCCATCAGGAGTGGGGAAGAGCAGCCTCGTCATCAGAGCCGTCAGATACAGGTGAGACTGGTGAAGGATGAGGAAAAACGGATGCTGACACGAACCAACTAACGCACCACAATAACGCACCAACCCCTTACGCAACTCGCTTCGCTCGTCGCCCTCGCTTCGCTCGCCGCCCCCCTAGCGCGGAGAGGCTTAGCCACTTCGGTCGCGTGAACTACGTTAGCTTCCCTGACCTCAAGGACTACTTTGAGGTTGCGGAGAGGAAGTGCAGGTCTAGGGGAATGGACGGTTCAACCTCTGGACTTTACAGCCTCAAGGCCCTCTGCAAGGCCATCAGCCTGCAGTTCGCGAGCGACGTTGAGGGGAGCCTGTCGCTAACGAGGTCAGAAAAGGGGGAGGCTAAACACAGGGCAGACGAGGGAGACGGGTTCAGGGCATCCGAGTTTTTCAACGAGCTCACAAGAACGCTCGATGAAAAGGGTTGGGCGACCACCGAATTCTTGGAGGAGGGTAAAGACGGTAGGACGGAGGGGCTAGTGCCGAGTCAGGCAAGGAGAGCATCCAGCATGCCAGCAAGGAACCTTTATGATAGCAATAGATACAGCAGCGGAGAACTTCACGAGAACAAGACCCTCATGGTTCTTGACGGCATCGACACCTTCTTTCACCCCAAGTCCCCCCTCTTCACCCCTACTCTATCCTTCCTCAACGAGCTGCTCCGCTACCCCTCGATTAGCATCCTCGCGACCTCCACTGTCAAGCTCGCGCCGCTAATCGATAAGTTCGACTCTGCCTCCAACACTCTTGCCAACAGCGAGGAGAAGGGTTTGCCTCTCCTCCGTCGGCACCACACCTCAATAGCGGCAGTCAAGGACGTCGTGGAGAAGAACGTGCCACTGCAACCTCTGGACCAGTTCAACAGCGCCGTCATGCTTATACACGTCATGAGCAGGACGCTCAACCTGGACGAGATGAAGAGTAGCGCGGTTGAGGGGATGGAACTTGCCAAGATAACGAGGGAGCAGGTGAGAGAACGAGACAAAAGGAACCCCCAAGGCACCCAATGTTTTCACTAACACCCCCCCCCCTGCAGTGGCTCCATTCCTTGGCGATGCGCCCAGCCCTCCTCCGCACGGAGGGAAACCCCCTAAAGATCAAGAACTTGGCGCTCGAACTCGACAACAAGAAGATGGGAGAGCTCGACGAGCTGCCCAAGGAACGACCCCCGTCGGAAAGAAACAGGTTCGAAGATATTGAGGCCGAGGTCCGAAAACACATTTCGGACAGGAGGTGCGCGAGCCTTTGGGTTACTTGTATAAGGTTCTTCACGAGAATGAACGGCGGGAGCAAGAACCCTCCAGAGGTCAGGAATCTTGACGAGCTTAGAAATGTCGTGGTAAGCTGGGAAGTTTGCGAGGTGAGAATGGGACGAACAGAAATGGAAGTGGTAACGTCGTAGACACCTCCGAGCTCCACTAACCACTAGCTCCACTTTGTTCGCCGCAGACTGCACTCCAGCACTGCATAGATCGATGGACCAAGGCGACAGCGTTAACCTGCAGGAGGCTCACCGTCAAGGAGATGCGATTTATAAAGTCAAGGATGACGAGCTTGTCTCAGGTCAAGGACGACTTGATAACATTTGATAACTTTAAGTCGTTCTGCGAGTGGTTCTCGCCGTCGCTAACGACGCTCATCAAGATCAGCAGCGAGTGGCAGTGCCAGAGTCCGGTGCTGCTCCACGGATTCGTTGGAAGGATCGACGCGGAGAAGATGCTCAAGGGGAAGGACTTTGGAACCTTTCTGATCAGGCTTAGTGAGAGCAAGCCGGGTTCACTGGCCATCAGCTTCAACGACCTGTATAAGTCCAACACCAAGGTGAAGATCAGGCAAGATCACTGCGCCATGTCGGTGAATGAGAAGGGCTTCACCCTCGACTTCAAAAAAGGGGGGCATCGTTTATACGACACCCTCACGGACCTCATTTACGAGTGCAAGAAACTTATCAAGCTGCCCAACGGCGAGACCAAGGAGGAAGCATTCGGGAAGGTGAGAATATGCATCCACGCAACGACAATGTTGGGTTGGCCTACAAACACTAACGCACGCACCCTTCACGACCTCCTGCAGGTTGTTGTCAACTATGCCACTGCCAGCAGAGGCGGAGGTTCCAAAGACAGCAGCTGGAACAGACGCAAGAAGGAACAGAGGCCTTGAGGGTGCGTTGTTAATGCGCTAACTTTGTGTTAATGATTGTTTCTTCAAAATTCATTCACAGTCCTTTCACTTTTGAAATTTTCAACTCTCCTCACGCCCACGCCTCGACAAACCACACCGCATCCACCACAACTCATAACACGCACCAACACACCCCCTCCACTCCCATCCTTCCCCATCGTCACGACACGACCATCACAATTTTGAAGAGCTCTCCAACATGTCTCATCACCCAATTTCCTCATCAAGAAAAAGACAAAATCGACAGTGAGTCCTCCACCCCAACTCTTCCAAACGTGCGAAACACCCCGTCACCTATCAGCGATGTGCCACCTGTGTCTTTTTAAGACCTCTCGAACGAACGAATATCGACGGATGTGCCAAATGTGCCCAAACAATCCCTCCCCAAGTCGATCTCGGAATCAGGGAGTTTGCCAAATGCAACTCTTTTTGTGCAATATTCCCCCCCACGACCGATACCCACGAATGATATGCTCCTAATACCCCATAGTATGAAATGCCATACCGTGAAATGATCCATTGACTGAAATACAAAACAACTCTTCGAAGTCCCTTTGTCCTTCATGCTTGATATTTCACCCTGCGACCTTTTATCGACGAACTCTATACTTATTGCTACAAAGACTCAACCCATCCTTCAATTCATCTAAATCTGTCACTCGCCATCACTCCTTATTGAACTAACCTCTTCCCTCCTCACCGCTTTCCCCCTTTCCCCCTTTCTTCAGACCAAAAACTCAAAATGACTGTCAAAAGAAGGGCTCACGGACGTAACAAGAAGGGAAGGGGACACGTCAAGCGTGTCAGGTGCGTTTCCACCGGAAAGGCCATCCCTAAGGACAAGGCCATCAAGAGGTTTGTCGTCCGCAACATTGTCGATGCCTCCTCCCTCCGTGACATCCGCGAGGCTTCCGCCTACGAGAACTATGCTCTCCCCAAGCTTTACATCAAGATGTTCTACTGCGTCGAGGCTGCCGTCCACCAGCGCATCGTCCGCGGACGCTCCCGTGAGGGCCGTAAGGTGCGCGAGCCCCCTGCCCGCTTCCAGAAGAAGTCGGATTAATTGAACAATAGTTTGCCAAAAAAATACGTTCCGTTCGTCTGCAAGTGTTCTTACATTATGTTTCTTTGGCAATCGAGGTCACCGGGCCGCAGGAATTGTTATGTGATGGGGTTAAATGTGTTTTTATGACTTGGAGAAGAGTCATGGTGTTCGAAAGACGTTGCGAGATGTCGTAACAATAAATGTATTTTTTTGGGTGCAAAGCCATCACCGTCGCTGTGAATACGGCACCCATTTCACTCGTCGCTATCGTCACCGACCTTTCCCCCTTCCTCCCCTCCCAAATTCAACACAAAACTTAAAAATATGGCCAAAGCATCCGTTTCAATGACAGGTGCGCCCCCCCCCAGCCTCCCTTCTTTCCCCCCTCTCCCCCACCCAAGCAACCCTCTAACTCCCTCCCACCCCTTCTCATCCGCCCCTCTTCACGACTTCCGCTCAACTAAAATCTAAAATTATTCTCTCCTCTCCACCTGAATCGTCAGGCGAAGGCATAACTGGGATCCTTACCCTATCCCAGGCCACGGAAGACGCCCCCACCATCATAGAAGGAGAGGTGAGTGTGAAATTTGCGAACCTGACCCGCAACTCCGTTCCGTTAGACAATAAATAGCCTATGTAGTGTTTGCAGGGTTGAAACGATCACATTCTTTGCGAAATTGCGCTCATATCCAACGTTTGAACTTCCCTATCTCTAGTCTCCCCTAACCCTCTCCTCCTTCTTCTCCCCCCTCTCCACTTCCCTCCTCTCCCCCTCTTCCCCCCTCTCTTAGATCAAGGGTCTCACCCCCGGTAAGCACGGTTTCCACATCCACGTCTTCGGCGACCTCTCCATGGGTCTGACGTCGTGCGCTGGTATCTTCAACCCCTTCGGGAAGAACCACGGGGCCCCTGAGGACGAGGAGCGTATGGTCGGCGACCTTGGGAATGTAGAGGTGAGGGGAGAGAAGAAGCGAGCGAGGAGAAGCGAATTGCTAATCAAGCCATTTGGCCTTTGGAGTAGTTGGTTTCGGCTCCTACAAGCTTATTTCCCTTCTCCTCTCTTG
>BRYA01000063.1:8727-19772 GCA_030267965.1 Triparma columacea | reverse complement strand
CCTTCCACTCTAGGTTTCCGATTCCGGTGATTGCAAGGTCCAAATAGAGGACCGCATCGTGAAGCTAATCGGCCCCCACTCCGTCCTCGGTCGCTCCATAGTCGTCAAGGCTGGTGAGGACGACCTGGGACGCGGGGCACATGAGTTGTCCATGACGACTGGGAACTCGGGACCTAGGATCGCGGGAGGGGTTGTGGGGATCGCATCGAGCGCTTGAGGAGGTTGGAAGAAAGGAAAAAAATTGGGGGGGAATCTTTAATACAATAAAACAAGCAAAAAACAGCCAGACAAAAAAAAGAATTTTGAGCCCGCTGGTTGTGTATGGCGGTATTTCACCTTTATGAAATTCCTTCATGAAATGCTAAATTTTAGGAAAACGAATTGCTGGTTAGATGTGTTGTAATTGTAAGTTAACCATATTTCCTTCTTGGTATGATGGGCTGGGCATGTGTTCCTCCTGTGTCAAATTTGTTGGTTTCCTGTGTGTTATCTCGATCGTGCCTCCGTCTGCCTCAAAGAGTTGTCCAAACAGGTCAACATAGTGGGCTGAGGTGGCTTCTCTCCTTAACAACAAACCTCCAAAGTCACATCCACACATTTCTTCACATGTTCCTGCCGCACTCGTACCGAAGAGAAGTGATATTGTGATTATCTCTCCAACCTTTTCGCTCCCCCCTCCCCCCCCTCATCAACCCCCCTCGTATCTGAAAGAAAAAACCCCCCTCCCCCCCCCACCATCCTAAGATTCCACCTCCTCCCTCAATCATGTCCCTTCTCTGGAAATAACTCAACTCCGATTTCAACCGCCCCCTCATTCCCCTGTACAACATCCTGTCTTTTAACGAATCTCCCCTTAATCCTCGGTCTCGAGTCCGCTAATTTTTTCCTGCAGTCGTACTTGATTCTCTTCCTCCATATTCTCATTTTTCTCTTTGAGTGAAATTTCTTAACCCTAGCCTTCCTCTGCGCCGGTGTGTATATACCAATCCTCCCCTCCTTGTTTAGGGTGTGTAGAGCTGCGAATGGTGAGGTGTCGTATACTCCTGTGAATAGGTTGTTGTTGAGTGCGGCTGTTAGGAGTACTACGGCAGAGTTCACGAGGACCTTGTCACCGGCGTGGGAGGAGATGTAGAGGTCTGGGGCGAGCTCGGTGAGGACTGCGGGGGGGACGAGCTTCTCGACTAGGATCTTCTTCTTCTTGGGGGGTGTTGCAGGGACTACTTTCTTGGGGATGGACTTTGGGGTGGGCTTGGGACTCGTCGACTTCCTCCTCTTGGGCTTGACCTTGCTTGCGATTGCCGACTTTGCCTTGTTGATGATGGACTGGAGCTTCATCTTCTCCCTCCTGCTGAGTTGGTCTCCATCTATGACGTTGCTTACTGAGATCTTAGAGTCTGCTATCATCTGTGAGGACGAGGAGGAGTGCCTCCTGGCGTCAAGCGCTAGCCGAGCCATGTACTCGTCCTCAGTCTCCCCCTCGTCGCTGTCCTCCATGAGCACCCTCCTCTCGATCCGCTCCTTCAAAGGGGTCTCCACCTCAACCCCGAGCGCTGCAGTCTCGTGGATTCCCCCATCTTCAAAGGACCTAGGATCGAAGATTATAGAGTCCCCCCTGGGCCGATTCGGTGTCCTAGGGATGCCGCTGGAGGGAGGAATTTGGGACGAGAACGTCACGGTGTTCTGGGTGGGCAGCTCGATCCTGGGGCCTGCGGTGATGGACGATATGGCTCCAATCTCTCCGGCCTCGTCTGATTGGAAGGCAAAGAACTCAAAGGACATGCCTCTGTCGCGATTCACCTTGAAGTCAACCTCGAAGGTCCCCCCGGCGAGCAGGTTCTGGTCGCTCATATCGAGCTGAGCGGGCGCGGGGAGGGGTGGGTGGTGGGGGGGAGAGGGGTTGGTCATGGGATAGGGTGCGGGGGATTGCTTGACTGTGCTCCCTGATTGCGTGCGTGTTGCTCATTGCCAATGTCATCGTCGCTGCGCTCATATGTATCTCAGCTCTGCCACCCCTCCACCCCTCCACCCTTCCATCCTTCCATCCCTCTGCTCACCTCATCGATTTCCAAATCAGGATCAACATCTATTGAGAACACCCTAGTCCTCCTAAAGCTGTTCTTCCCATCCGGGCTCTCCGGGAACAACTCCTCCAGGTCGCTCACGCTAATGTTCCCTAAGCTGAATGCCCTAGACCTTGGTGTTGGTGTCTTCATACCGTCATCTACTGGGAAGTCTGTGGAATCAGGCTTGTGGATGGTCAGGTGGGTACCGTCACCACCGGGGACGGGCTTACCGCTACGGGGTGGGGGAAACATTACGGACATGCAATTTTTTGGGGGGATAGAAGAAGGTATAGAAGGTTGTATAGAGGAGGGAGGAAGTGCGGGTGGGTTAATGGTGTCGGTTGGTGTAATTGCAGGTGTTAGGGGTCTTTAATCGCCGATTTGTTGCGTTGATGCGTTTGTGTATGTACGTGGCGTTAGTTTGCTTGCAATTTTGGGTCGATCCGTTGCGTGTGTGTAGAGTAATTTAGGATAATCAGGCTACGAGAACGACTGGCGTTCTTTTGGTCGTTGTGGTCCTCCCTTTTGCGCTTTACAGCGTTGCAATGGTTGTTGTGGTTCTATAATTGATGGTATGTTGTGTTGGTCTAACGATATGAGTTGAATATGTCGCTATGGAGGTATTAGTGAGCAACAAAGTTCAGAATTGGGGGAGAAGGCGGTGGGATTGTTGGTTCTGATGGTTGTTCGGGAGAGAGCAGGTATGGAGATATTAGTGAAGAGCTTCGGCGTGTTACGGTACTTGTTTCAGTACGTGGCTGAAGGTATGTATACGTGTGAACTAATCGTCAATCGGTGCAGTAGTCGTGGCGTCTGTAAGTCAGGTACTAGGTCCCTAATTCCATAAATGCTCTTGGAGTCTCCATCCATTCTGGATTCTCTCTCCTTCCTCATTCCATAAAATAAGGTAACCCTTGGGCCCCCCTTAACTTCCCTTAACAATCAATTCAGACGTAAATAACTACTGTGCTATCCATGATACTATAATACACAACCCTTATACCAATCATATCCCCTAAATGTTCTTCTATCCAATTATATTCACTTCAATAATAATCAAACGATGGTGGAGGGAAGGCTTCGACTGTCAATTTCTTACCCTAATAGAGCTTCTTACTACTCAACACTCCAAACAAACCCTTAACACTACACCACTAACCACGATACGCACCCACACCCTCTCAATACACAGCAGGAGGGATAGAATGGCATCCCCATCATCTATTAAGGCCTCGTGTAGATTTGTTAAGGTAAGGGAGGTTGGCCTTATGGATAAATGACTTCATCAGGGACCTACCTACGAACCTTTATTGGAGCACATCTCCCCCCATCTGCCCCCCCCCATCTGCCCCCTCCAACACCCTCCCCATTCCCCCTTCACCACCCCCAGGTCAAGCATGGTTCATCCTCTCACTTCGTCGCCCTCTTCACCGGTCTCCCATCCTCCGAGTTGGCTTCCGTTCTTGGAGCTGCCTTCAACGCCGACCCCTCCACCATCATAGGCATCGTAGACTCAGCCTCAAGAGCGGTAATACCACTGTCACTTGCGTCGCAGGCACCGGAGACACTTGTGGGGGAAGGTGAGGAACGGATGGAGAGGAATGTATGAACGCAGAGAGAAAAGGAGATAAGCAAATGACAGAAAAGGCAGAACCGGCCGACAGATGAACAAAACATCACATACACATACACTAACTTGAACCACTCCAACCACTCCACTTCCACTTTCTCGCAGGCCACGAGTACGAGCTCCTCCTCTCCCAAAGCTCCTCCATCGCCTCCTCGGAACCCCGCGTCTCCAACGCGTCCTCCGACCAGTACTTCCCCTACGCCCTCCCTCCTCCCCCCTCCGCCCCCTCCGCCAACCAGCATTCCCCCGCCCCCCCCCCTCCTCCCCCCTACGACGCCAGCGTTAGCAGCAGCACGGCAGTGGCAGCAAGCGTCGGGAGCGAGGCGGAGGAGAGGGACCTGAAGAGGGTGCTCGTCGCATTCGTGAGCAAGCTATGCGGGGGGGAGTACCTCTCACCCCTCGACGCCCAGGTGTTGATCAACCTAATCGGGCAGTCCGACCCAGTTGTTCTGTCGGCTTACAAGTACGCGGAGTGGACGCAGGACGCGAACTACTTCCAGGCCTCACTCGTATCCATTGCCTCGAACCTCTCCCGCGGCCCCGAGGGTTCTGACGTCCACAAGGCCCAGGAGGAGCTGCTGGACATCGCAGAGGTCCTAATGGAGGAGTCCGACATCCAGACCCGTCAGTACATCGCTCTCGTCGACGCAATCCTACAGCAGAACGACATGGTAGTAGCGGCGTACGACGGTGCGTACGCGGCGGAGGACGTGGTTAACGAGCTGCTGGACAACCTCAAGCACGTCGCGGACCTACTTGAACCTGTGGAACCTGTACCCATCGAGGGGACGGAAGAGGAGGAGGATACGGAGGAATACAAGGACATGCCGAGATCCGCGTACGTCGTAGCGGCGGTAACGTACGCGGCTAACAAGCTCATATCCCAGGGTATGATATCCCCTGAGGCCAAGGAGTTCCTGATTGAGCTAGGGGCGAGGGAGGAGGAGTTCGTTGTGGGGGCTATACAGAAGTGGATCGAGGATGAAGATGAGGACGACTTTATGGACACGCTTCTAAGGTTTGTTGTTGTTAGGAGGGAGCAGATTAGGAGGGCACAAGAGTGGGAGGATGAGGAGGAGGAAGAGGAAGAGGAAAGCGAGGATGAGGAGGAAGAGGAGGAGGAGGAAGAAGATGAAGAGGAAAGCGAGGAAGAGGAGGACAGCGAGGATGAGGAGGAAGAGGACGATGATAGTGGGCAGGTGAGGTTTGAATGAAAGGCAGGACGCCAATGGAAGAAACTAACTCTTCCCCCCCCAACTCTCTCTCTCTCTCTTTCCCCCCCCCCCCACCTCAGGCCGGCCTCACCATCCCGACCGGTTTCCACGACGCCATAATCAAGCTCCTGAAGCACGGTCGCATCACCAAGGACGCCGCCACCGCCCTTCTCACCGCCATGGCCAACGGCAACCAGGTCCTCGAGACCATCTACAAGGCCTTCACGGTAAACAAGGACGCCAAGGCATTCCTACAAATGATCGTGCACCTGGTCACACCGGAAACCGAGGACGCGGAACAGCAGCAGCAACAGCAGCAGCAGCAGCAGCAGCAGCAGCAACCCCCTCAACCCCCCCAAGAGCAACAGCAGCAAGAAGTTAAGACCGAGGATCTCAGCGATGAGCTCAAGGACAGGTTCGGAGCTGTGTTCAAACAGTGCCTCCAGCTGCTGATGGCGCGGTCCATGGTAACCCAGGCTGGCGCCGTCGCCCTGCTCAAGTACGCCAAGGACAACATGCCATCCCTCATGGTCCTCCTCGAGGACTTCAACACCTCGGCTGACCTTGATAAACTCCTGACGGAACTAAGGACAATCGCTGAGGAACAGCTGCAGCTGGACGCACAACCGTCGGCGCCACCGATGGACGTACAAGAGCCAACCGAGACGGAGGCGGAACAGGCGGCTGTCGACGAGCAGCTTATCAAGGTTCTCACTCAGTGCATCGAGGTCATGTTGACCAGGGGCGACATCGCCCTCGAGGGCGCCAAGGTCCTCCTTGAACTCGCCAAGACCAAGGCCCCCATCCTACTCGCCCTCCTCGCGCAGGCCTTCGACGCTAACCTCGACCTCGAGAACCTCCTGGGCTCCCTGGCCGAGCTCGCTAACCAGGAGCTAAACTCTAGGGCCCCCGTCGTCGAGGAGGCCATGACCGCAGAGGAGCAGCACGAGAAGGAGCTGAGCTCCGGGATGCACACGGTCGTAGGACAGATCATCGACATGATCAGAACCAGGACGGACATGATAGACGAACAGGGCGTCGCGTTCCTCACAATGCTGGCGGAACAGCGCAGCCCGGTACTGTACGCGGTACTTGAGGCATATCATAAGGACAAGAATCTTGTTAACTTGATCGAATCTATGGTACTCCTAGCGAGGGAGGGAACCAAGATGATGGAAGAGGATAACGAGGAGAGCAACGACGACCACGGTGACGACGATGATAGCAGCGAGGAGGACAACGAGAGGGTGCAGCCCATGACCTCCGTCGAGAGGAGAAGGTCACTCAGCCTCACCGGAATCGGGGACTTGAATTCAGAGGCTGCTGTCGGCGGAGGTGACGACTATTCCTCCGACGACGACGATGACGACGACGACGACTCAAGGCCCACCCTAGAAATGCTCACTCACCCGTCATCTCTTACCCACCTGATTGTCATGCTCCACGATGCCGGCCTTGCATCGGTAGCCGAACGCGCCGTCCTCCTCTCCCTCGCCGAGGCCAGCGACCCCCGATGCCTCGCCGCCTTCGACGTCTACAGGGACATGCTAACGGCCATCGAGAACGACGGTAACGACGGTGACGACAACCAGAAGGAAGCCGCCCTCGACGACCTCGTTGACACCTGCATGAGGATATGCAAGAGGGAGCTAAGCCACGGACCATACCACCCACGCCACGCAAGCTTCAGCATGACCGACAACGGGGTCGTCCAGGTTCAACCTACCGACGCCGCTGACACGGAGATGGACGACGAGGGAGGGGCAGCGAGGGTCGACCAGGAGAAGGAGGAGGACGGCATTGAGCTTAAGACATTTTCAGAGTCGTTCGACGCGGGAGACGACGACGGATTCATCGGGGCTGGACCAGGGCACGAGGAGGAGGGTGAGGAGGGAGAGGCTTCGAGCGCGACATTTTCAATGTCTGACAGGCTCGAGGTCTTCAAGATGATGCAAACCTCAGGGGTGCTCACCGAAGACGAGTGCATCATATTGGAGCTCTTGGTAGAGAAGGAAAACAAGCACATCGATATGACCTTCCAGCTGTACGAGAACAGCAAGGACGTCGTCGAGTTGGCCATGACCTTGAAGCAGATTGCACAGACAGCCGGGGACTTCCTCGCCAACACTATGGACAAGGAGAAGGAGGAGCAAGAGACGCAGGAGGAGGAGAAGCCAAACGTTGACCCCGAGAGCTCTGCTTACGATGTCTTCTTTGGCTACGTGGAGTCTATGAACCTCAACGACATCGAGACGGCTGCGCTCAGGCTCTCCATCGCCAAGAACGACCCCGCTCTCCGGGCAGCTCTCGAGGCGTTCAGGATCACTGAGAATGGATCTGATTTAAAGGATACCCTGTGGAAGATTATTCGCAGGGCCATCGAGGAGGTCGATGTAAAGGAGAGCAACGGAGAGAACGAAGCTGCCCCAACCACCACCACGGCATCTACCGCAACCACCGCCGCTACCGCGGAGACAGAGGGGGCCGAAGCCGACCCTTCCAAGTTCACTGACATGGAGAGGCGTTATATTTTCACCATGCTCATCAGTGAACTCTCCAAACAGAACATCATCACGGCCGTGCAAGGGTCTGCGCTCCTCTCGCGGTTTAACGCGGGCGACGAGGAGATCGTGGGATACTTGGACAACTACGAGCAGATGCGTGACATGGAAGCCTTCGTGGGGAAGCTGACTAATTTGGCGAAGGAATTGAACTAAGGGGCGAACGAAGGGGGGGAGGGAGGAGGATAATATAGAAGGTGATAGATTGCACTAAAATAACTCTGGGCTTTAGGAATTCCCCCCTTTTACATCCACTCCTTCCTCCCAGTTCGGACTGACTTCCCCCAAAAGTTCGATGTACCTCTTCTTGGCCTCCAACTTACTCATGCCTCCGCAGGACTTCCAAGAGTCCAGCTTTAGCTGCTCGACCTCCCCCAGCACCCCCCCCCTCTCCCCAGCTCCTACGCTCGCGTCGCCCTGCTTCGCCTGCTTGAAGAGCCCGTATAGACTCAACTTAACGTCCTCCCCCGCGTTCTTATCCGACAAGAGATCGGTCGAATAATGCAACGCCTTGTAGTATCTCTCATTCAAAACCTTGACATCTTCCCCTCCTCCCGACGAAACCACGCCGCTGTCTCTATTGTTAACATCTGTGGCTGATTTGACCGACCCCCTCCCCCCCGATGTATTTCCATCCCCCCCGACGCTACCCAGTCCGTTAATATCGACGACGACACCATTCCTAAGATCAGTCCACTCCACTCCTCCTTCGCTGCCCCTGTTGGACGAAGCACCTTCCGCCGACATGTCAACGAGGCCCGATACATCGCTGTACGCATGCCTGATTTCCTCAGCCCTGTTCTTCTTCTCTTCGAGTTTATCAATCTCGGTCAAAATCGCCTCCATCCAGGCACGCTTTTTCTCAACGCTCGGGCAGATGACGAGGAAGCTCTTCCGCGGATGCATGATCTGGAACGTGCTCTTCTTCTCGTCTACGACTCGCATTAAACTCAAGATAAGCTGCTGGTGGATCTTATAGTACCCCTTGATGGAGAGGTGAGTATAAACGAGGCGGTCCGAGAATAGGAAGAACCTGTACTTGACTTTCTTGCCGCTCCGACAACGCTTCAAAAGGTCGCCCTCGAGGATGAATTCTCTATTTGCGTCGTCCAAAAGCTCGTCCCCCCCCTGAATCCTACTACAAATTGTCTTGAGCTCCTTCCTCTTCCTGCTATCGTGCATACTCGCCCTTAAATCTACAATCAGAAGATGAATGTTGCCGATGGTAGTCTCTATCCCCTCCCCGGTCTCGCATGCCCTCTCCATCTCAACGAACCATTCCTCCTTCTTGTGCTCTCCGCTAACAATGTAGAACCCCGCGTCCATCCCATCCGTCTGTCCGCCCTCCTGCTCGTCCTTAATGTACTTCACCCTGGCCAGCTGTGTCGCGAACGCCTGCCTCTCAATCTTCATGTCCAGGAAGACGCTCGTGCAGAGACTGTTCTTCAATATATCGAGCGTCGCAAGGACGCTCTGGAGGTCGAATTCACTAGCGTCCAAAATAGCTGCGATGATGCCGTGGAAGTGATGGAAGCAAGCTTCGACGGTGCTAGAGATGAGCTCATTCGAGATCATGCAATCAATCCCGACAAGGGAGTAGTGGTGGTCAAAGAGAGCCATTCCACGAAGGAGTTCGCCGGCAGACTTGACCCCCTTGCTGAGACCCTTGTAGCTGACCCTTGACGAATCTCCCCCGCCCTCGGTTCCCTGTTCGTCCTGTCTGGACTTGGGATCGAACTCCATCTCAATGACCTGCGACGCAATTGAGTCGTAAATCTTTGAAAGGTAGTCCTTGCTAAGATCGCTCGAATTGTCCACCCCCCTGAGGTTGTTCATGAACTCCTGCTTCGTCATCTTCTTCACCTTCTTTTTCGCCAAATTTGCGTTGGCCTTGTGGAGATCGGTGTTGAGCATGATCACAGAGAAAGAGAGGATGAAGACCGTGTCTTGGTGCGAGAAAGGGCAGGAAGCGGTCCCTGCGTTGTCCTCCCAAAAGCACTGAGCAAAGACGGTGATGAGGCGATCGATCTTCTGAGCCTCTCCAGGAAGCCGAAAGCCCGCGTTGGTCAGGAAATGCCTAAGGCCCTGCTCGACGTTCATCCCCTCGAAGGAAATTGCCCTGATATAATGGTATCGAATCAAGTTCCAGTACTCTACGTCGCTAGTCCCTCCCTGCGATGAGCGTTGTGTTATGAGCGTTGCGTTATTGGATTAGTATGATAGCGGCGATTAAGGGGTAAGATACGATCTGTACAGCAGTGTGCACATAAACTCTTTTTTGGCCGGTCGTTTCCCTCTCGCTACGCCTCACCTCCCCCAAGTAGTCCCCCAGCAGAGTGCTGTCGAGGCGCGCCTGGTGCACCCTGAGGAAGTTGCTGACGTCCCTCGGGCTCGGAGCGAGGAAATTTACGGCTATGAGGTAATTGAGCCCCTGCAAGCGTGCGATGGGCGGGAGAGGAGTGAACAGACGACCAAGGGTTAGATAGATGATAATACAACATTGTTTCTGCAAACATTGATTCCCCGCCCTAACTCACCTTCTTGAGGCCCTTCTCAGATATGATCTCGAATGCCTTCTTGAGAGTCTCCTCCGTTTTCTTGCCTTCCTCCTGCCTGAACGCGACACTAAGCGTGCGTCCGTGTAGGCTGAGCCTGCGTGTTGTGCCGTTTGAGGAGGTGGAAAGCGGACCTGTCTCGGAGGCATCAAGGCTTTCCTTCGTAACCACGGCGAGCCTACCCTTTGCAGTTACCTCCACCTCGTCAACTTTCCCGATTCTGTCAGCATCCTCCGCCACCGTTGTCCTCTTAGCCTTGGTTGACTTTTTCCTTTTCTTCGCCCCGCTCGCCTCCCAGCCTCCGCTCAGGCTTATACTCTTTTGCCTAAGCCCCGCGTCGTTCTGCATCATGAAGACGTGCCCGCTCGCGTCCATCAGGCACCTGACCACGTGCTGAACCGCCCCCAGGGCCAGCTCCTGCAGCGTCCTGGCGGCGAGCTCCAAGTTCTTGAGCTTGTCGAACGTCTCCGGCGTTGGGTTCCCGTACCTTTGCACGGCGGCGCGCTGGGAGTTCTGACCGAGGATTACCTCGCTGCACTGCTCGGCCAGGGTACAGAGCGCGGCGCACACTTGCTCGCAGACCCTCCACCTCTCCACCCCAGCCCTCTGGTCGAGGTCGTAGTTGAGGTAGAGCTCGCAAACGTTGTGGGGCGTGTCAAACCACCTCACGATGAACTCCAGGGCCGCCAGCTGCTGGTTTTTGAGGCTCCCGTCCCTCACCTGCGGGCCGAGCCTCAGGATCCTGAGCATGTAGTGCTCGCAAAGGACGGCTATCTCCATCTTGCAGTGCTTCCTGTAGCCCCTGTAGAGCTCGGTGATTACCTTGAGGCACTGGTGGAAAACGCCGGAGTCCTCCATCCCGGCTGTGAGGTTGCTGAGCACGGTCTGGACGACAACCCTCCTGATGACAAAGCCCACCTTGAACTCTTTCCTACCTCTTTCGCCCATGCACTTGAGCATGCTCCAAACCCCTTCCAGACCCTGGGGGGTGGAGCAAATCAACGAGTGCAGGGGGGGGGGGG
>BRYA01000062.1:88612-112708 GCA_030267965.1 Triparma columacea | reverse complement strand
TAACCCTAACCCTAACCCTAACCCTAACCCTAACCCTAACCCTAACCCTAACCCTAACCCTAACCCTACCCCTCTCCTTTACACAATTACACTCTTCTATCTTTTATTAATCCCCATACACATCTAACAAACTTCCATTATACTCACAAACTACTAACCCTTGGGACCGACAGGCACACCCAGGGCAAGGTTGACTGGCGCTTCGGGAACTTGATCTCGAAGGGCTAGATGCCTAGAGCGTAAACTAGAGACCTTTACTTTACTTTACTTTACTTTACAACGCTTCCCTAACTCTTGAAAACTCCATACACACTTACTACACTTCCTTTATACTCACAAACCACTATAACGCTGCCACAACTCTTCAAAACTCCATACATATCTACTACACTTCCTCAATACTCCCAAACAAGTTTAACACTTCAACAATACATCTACTACGCTTCTTAAATACGCACAAACCAATATAACACTCCCACAATACACAACATACACCTAACCACTTACATAACAATCAAAACCATAACAAATCAAATCAATTTGTCCTACAAATGTTGCTGCCCTATTAGTCACTCCCCATCCTCATCTTGCACAACACTGCTTACTTTAGCCTTCCTACCTCCTCCCTCAATTATATCTCCACCATTAGCGCCTCCAACACTTGCTCTCCTAATACTTGCTCTCAAAACACCTGCTAGACCACCCTCAGCTGCAGCATCAACACTTGCTCTCCTTACACTCTCTTTCCTTCTAGCGTCTCCATCTTGTGGAATGAAGTCTACAGGTACTGTTGCTTTCCTCACATCAGTAAACCACTCTGGCTGCTCCTCATCCCATTTAGCCCAGTTTAACTTAATCCACTTTCTCAACTCGCCTTCAATTGAGATCCAATGATGCCTTGAAGCTGTAAAGACTTGAATCTTTATAGCATCACTTTCTCCCTTTAGGAAATGTGACATTGAAACATCCTTGCCTTTTTGTATACTTAAGAAGGTGTGCCAGTAATTCTTCTCAATGTTCAAAAAGAAGACAGCAAAACACAGGGTTGTTGTCAGTATGGAATAATTCACAATTGTTGATGCAATATCAGTTGCCTTCTCACCAACATAAGGTGAAGCTATATATACTGACACTGGGAGACTTCCAATTGTCAACACAATTCCGAACAGCCAATAGGCCCCTCCAACCTCACATGGGTGTCTAAACTGTGCAATTGAAGTGAAGTCCACAATGATCTTTACAATCACTCTAATAATAGTACTAGTCACAACTTCTACACTGCCCCCCAATGGCACCCAATACCAGAAGTCTCCCCTCAAAATTTTAACCAACAAGTAAAGACCAAGGTCAGCGCCAATGTAGAGAAAGGCCCAACTACCTCCCATCAACCCAAGAAGAACTATTGTTGTACATCTTATTAGTAGCATCCCTGCTGACAACAGCAACATGGAGACAAATACTACTGTTCTCTTGCTTGCTTTTGCTGGTATATATCCATAGAAGTCGGGTTCCTTTTCTCTATTAAAAGGGTCTGTGTCCCAGTCGTAACTAACTGTTGCAGAGGCAAAGCCTGTTGTAATTGCTGACACAGCAACTGAAAGCCATGCTGAAGTTCCAACATCTTTGTTGCTGGTTGCTATTGCCATTACTTGGATGATCACTCCAGGGATTGCCTCAGAAAACATCTCAATAATTTTCATCATCGTCAACTCAAACATTGGGTCCATTGCAGCTCCAATCTCTTGTTTTGCTCCAGTTGCCACCCTATAAGCATCAACAGCAGGCTTAAACCCAATTAAAATAGGAAACCATTCCCTTAAGACCCTTTTCATCCCCAACTTTCTGTTCTGCAAGTAAACACCAAGAATCTGAAGCCCAATTGACGCCACTAAACTAGCCAAAGAAGCTTTGAAGTACCCATACTTCTCATCACTCCAAAACATGTACGTCACGTACACATCTGTAAGCAAATCAGTCATGCTTGTGGCAGCACCAACAGTCACCCTTGCCTTTAAGCCTAAGGTAGACTTCATAAATAGTTTCATAACTATCTCCTCAAGCATGGGCCTTAACCACTCTTGTTCATTCATGACTTCTTGCACTTCAGTGAATTGATTGGCCCACTCATCTACAGCATGAGCAGCTGACAAAGTAGTCAACATGACTGCTGTCATTGCACTCCCAATCTCCCACCCCCTGGCTTCCTCCTCACTATTCTCTTCTCCCTCATTTGTCGCTCTCCTTTTAAGCTTGTTCATAACCATAGCATACAGCATAGTTCTCATGAAACCATGCTGCTCTATAATCTCTCTCAGTGCCCTATTGGCAACAATGAATTCCCTCACAACCTCTTCTTTACTGTCCCTAATTTTCCTTTTCTTCACTCTCTCCATCAGCTGCTCTCCAAACCTACTCCCATCCTGTTCCCCTGCTTCAGTGCTCTTCAGAAGGTTGTCAAAGTAGTAAGCAGCATCAGTTGCCAAGCCAAGGTGCTTGATTACATTTTGTTTGCTGGCAGCTTTTCCTAAACCCTCATGTCTAGTCATCATTTCAACGTCTGTCTTCATCTGTCCAGCATCTGAGAAACTTATAGCTGTGAATTGTCCTTCTTGTTCGATTTTGATTACAAGTGTGTTGTTGTTGACTCTGTGCAGCTCAAGCTGGGGGTCAACTCCACTTTTAAGGCCCCAGATGAATACTGCAACTTCCTTGTGGGATGCTCTCACAGTTATTGAAGTCTTTCCCCATCCCATTCCCTTCTCTGCCTTTATCAATGTCTGTCCACTCAACGCACTACTGATCTCTTGAGCTCCGTCAATCTCGTCAAAGTGACTTTCAATCCCTGGTGCTCCCTCAATTGCAATCTCCTCAAACTTTTCAATGATCTGCTGCCTCTTGAAGGCATCAACCTCTATCGGCACATCACTGCTTACTTTAGCCTTCCCACCTCCCACCCCCATAATTTCTCCACCATCAGCGCCTCCAACACTTGCTCTTCTAATACTTGCTCTCACAGCACCTGCAAGACCACCCTCAGCTTCAACATCAACACTTGCTCTCCTCACACTCTCTCTCCTTCTAGCGTCTCCAGATTCTGGAATGTATTCAACTGGCATTTTGGCTCTCATTGTTTCATCAAACCAATCTGGCTTCTCCTCCTCCCATATAATCCAGTTAGCCTCTACCCAAGCTTTTACTTCCTCTTCTATTGACTCCCAATGGTGCTTTGAGTTACTGAATATTGATTCTGCCTTCGATGCATCGTCAGCTGAATCTCTAAATCGCTGTACTGTCAAGTCCTTTCCCCTTTGCAAGCTGTAGAAGGTGCTCAAGTATTTCCTGTTAATGTTTAAAAAAAATACAGCAAACAACACAATTGTACATGGTATAAATATTCCAACTACTGCCCATGCAATTTCAAGTCGCTCCTTATCAACATCTTCCCTTACAGCTAGCATCATAGCTACTGGGAGACTGCCCATTGTCAATACAAATCCAAGCACCCAATAAATTCCACCAAGCTCATTAGGATGCCTAAACTGTACAATTGATGTGAAGTCTGTCACAACTTTTATCAACAGTCTGCCGACAATACTAAACACTATTTCAGTGTTGCCACCAACAGGAACCCAATACCAAAAGTCTCCTATCAAGATCTTCACCAACAAGTATAGACCAAGATCAGCACCAATATAGAGTTGCTGACACTGCAACAGAAAGCCATGCTGAAGTTCCAACATCTTTGTCACTTGATGCTATAGCCATAAGTTGAATGATAACTCCGGGTATGGCCTCGGCAAACATTTCTGCCATCTTCATAGCTGTCATCTCAAACATTGGATCAACAGTACACCCAGCCTCATGTTTTTCGCCCTTTGCGACCTTGTAAGCATCAACAGCAGGCTTAAAGCCAATCAAAATAGGAAACCATTCCCTCGTGACCCTCTTCATCCCCAACTTTCTATTCTGACCCCAAACAAAAAGCATCTGAATCGCAATAGACACTGCCAAACTTGCCAACGAAGCCTTAAAGTACCCATACTTCTCATCACTCCAAAACATATACGTCACATATACATCAGTTAGCAAATCTGTCATACTAGTGATAGCTCCAACAGTTACCCTAGCCTTCAACCCCCAAGGAACTTCCTCCAATAGCCTGTAGCTAATTGTCTCAAGCATGGGTCTGAACCACTCATACTCATCATCAAGCTCCTGTAAAGCAAGGAAATTTAATATGAAGGCATCAATTGCAGCCACTGGCTGAGTATTAATAGCCAAGCTCCTCGCTAGAGACTCTCCGATCTCCCTTCCATCCTTCTCTCCCAGCTCTACAGCCTTTCCCTCAACCTTCCTCAACTTGCACAGCTTGTTCTTGACAACAGCGCCAAGCATTGGTGTGACAAACAAGTACTTCTCTGCAGCCTGTTTCAGAACATAGTTATTCTTAATAAATGACCTAACAGCTTCCTCCTTTGTCATTCCCTTCTTCCTAAAACTTAATGCAATCAACAGTTGCTCACCCAACAACTGTCCTATTCGTTTAGGATCTAAACCTGCATAGTCTTGTGTAGTATCATTCACAGCTAGTGAAGAAACCAATGCGCCTCCATTGTCCAACCCAACACTTGCTCTTCTAATACTTGCTCTCAAAGTACCTGCTAGACCACCATCAGCTTCAGCATCAACACTTGCTCTCCTCACACTCTCTCTCCTTCTAGCATTTCCATCTGCTGGAATAAAATCTACAGGTACTTTAGCCTTCATCACATCGGTAAGCCATTCTGGCTGCTCCTCTTCCCACTTAGCCCAGTTTAACGCAACCCATTTCTTAACTTCTCCTTCAATTGAGACCCACTGATGCCTTGAGTTATCTAAAACCTTAAACTTTGCTGCTTCACTTTCTTCTTCAAGAAAAAAGGCCATTGAATATTCCTTGCCTTTCTGTGTGCTCAAGAAGGTGTGCCAGTACTTCTTCTCAATGTTCAAAAAGAAGACAGCAAAGCACATGGTAGTTACTAGTATAAAATACTTCACTATCGATGATGCAATATCAATTGCCTTCCCATCAACATAGGGTGAAGCTATATATATTGACACTGGTAGGCTCCCCATTGTCAATAGAAGGCCAAACACCCAGTAAGCTCCCCCAACTTCATTAGGATGTCTAAACTGGGCAATTGAAGTGAAGTCTACAACAATCTTTACCAGCACTCTGAAAAGAATACTAATCACTATTTCTGCCTTGCCACCAACAGGCATCCAATACCAGAAGTCTCCCCTTAATATCTTAACAAAAATGTACAGGCTTAGATCAGCTCCAATGTAGAGAAAGGCCCAACTACCTCCCATCAACCCAAGAAGAACTATTGTTGTGCACCTTATTAAAAGCATCCCTGCTGACAACAGCATCATGGAAACAAACACTACTGATCTCTTGCTTGCTTTTGCTGGTATATATCCATAGAAGTCTGGTGCCGTTTCTCTATTAAAAGGGTCTGTGTCCCAATCATAACTAATTGTTGCTGAGGCAAAGCCTGTTGTAATTGCTGACACAGCAACTGAAAGCCATGCTGAAGTTCCAACATCTTTGTCACTTGTTACTATAGCCATAAGTTGAATAATTACACCAGGAATTGCCTCAGCAAACATCTCAACACTTTTCACACATGTCATCTCAAGCTTTGGGTCAAGTGCAGTCCCAACCTCTTGTTTTGAACCAGTTGCTACCCTATATGCATCTACTGCAGGCTTGTACCCAAGCAAGATTGGAATCAGCTCTCGCACCATCCTTTTCATCCCCAACTTCTTATTTGACACCCAAACTAAAAGCATTTGTATCCCAATTGACACTGCCAAACTTGCCAAAGAAGCCTTGAAGTACCCATACTTCCTATTTTGCCAAAACTTATGTGTCACATACACATCAGTCAGCAAATCAACCATGCTTGTGGCAGCACCAACAGTGACCCTTGCCTTTAAGCCTAAGGTAGACTTCATAAATAGTTTCATAACTATCTCCTCAAGCATGGGCCTTAACCACTCTTGTTCATTCATGACTTCTTGCACTTCAGTGAATTGATTGGCCCACTCATCTACAGCATGAGCAGCTGACAAAGTAGTCAACATGACTGCTGTCATTGCACTCCCAATCTCCCACCCCCTGGCTTCCTCTTCACTCTTATCTTCTCCCTCATTTGTAGCTCTCCTTTTAAATTTGTTCATAACCATAGCATACAGCATAGTTCTCATGAAACCATGCTGCTCTGTAATCTCTCTCAGTGCCCTATTAGCAGCAATATATTCCCTCACGACCTCTACCTTACTGTCCCCAATACTCTTTCTCTTCACTCTCTCCATCAGCTGCTCTCCAAACCTCCTCCCATCTTGGTCCCCTGCTTCTGTGCTCTTAAGAAGGTTGTCAAAGTAGTAAGCAGCATCAGTTGCCATGCTCAGGTGCTTAATTACACTCTTTTTGCTAGCAGCCTTTCGTAAACCCTTCAGTCTAGTCATCATTTCAACGTCTGTCTTCATCTGGCCAGCCTCTGAGAACCTTACAGCTGTGAACTGTCCTTCTTGTTCAACTGTGGCTATAAGAGTCTTGCTGTTTACTCTGTGAAACTCGAGCTGGGAGTCAACTACACTTTTAAGGCCCCAGAAGTATGCTGCAACTTCCTTGTGGGATGCTCTCATAGTTATTGAAGTCTTTCCCCATCCCATTCCCTTCTCTGCCTTTATCAATGTCTATCCAGTCAACCCGCTACTGATCTCTTGAGCTCCATCAATCTCATCAAAGTGCCTTTCATTCCCTGGTGCTCCGTCAATTGCAATCTCCTCAAACTTTGCAATGATCTGCTGTCTCTTGAAGGCGTCAATCTCTTTGCTCTGGTCGTATCTCTTTCGCAGTGTAGAAATGGCAGCCAAAAACTGTGGGGCGATCGTGTTAAATAGAGATGTAGGGATTGCCCCCTTTAAATCCGCTTTAGAGATGAATGTCACGGCTGTTTGTTGCACATCGCCTATGGAATTAAGGGACTCAAAATACCAGACTGAGTGAGCAGACGCCAAGATACTTCCTGGATCAACAGGAAATTCTTCCTTTAGGTCTCCAGTGTCTGCTATAGAGAGAATAATACTGCCATTACTTTCAACCTTCCAGATTGCCCTTGTTCTAAATTCTCGATGAGAAAACCCAGGAACGCCAAGAGTTCTTACTTGGCGTACAAACAGATTGTGTTTGTTTGACTCCTTGAATGATGAAGCAAGTATGCCATTCACTTTTGTGGTAGTTTTGTATTCTCTTGAGTTGATGTGAAATTCAAAAGCAGCACACTCCTCCACACTCGCATCAACCACAGTAGTGGCAACACCAGTCCCACTGCTCGCCCCATCAACATGAACTAGCTTCATTTTGACCCTCTCATCAGGACTCTTCAGTTCATAAAAATTCCTCCCCTCCTTGCACTTCTCATAAAACTCCCTCCCCTTCCTGATTGCATACTTCTCCTCCTCAGAGTAATCTTGAGGCTCATTCTTGATGATGTTGGTAAGAGAGGCTAGTGCAGCTTTATCAACCTCTTCGTCCCGATTGAAGGTGTCCCTGAGTACTGCTATCTGACTTAGTACTCGTGGAGTTTTTCTGTCGACCATTTTGACTGGAATATACCCTCCTATGTCCACAAACTGGGTCAATGTAAGTTTACACTGGAGAGCACCATCATGGTCCTCAATATTCTTGGCAGTGAGAATGCCACTTGTCGTTGCCCGCACAAGCTTTCCTAGATTTCCCCCATAGTCTACCTGCTCTTTAGATGGGACAAACCCTACAGACATGGTGTCATCTTGGTGTCCCTTTTGACATACATATCTCATCACAAATTCCCTTTTCCAAAAGGGGAATGGAGGTCTCATTACTACTGCAAATAGCTTCTCATTGATCCTTCCCTGTCCTTCCATCCTTATCTCAAGTCTTGCAAGCTCCCCTTTCTCTCTGCTCTTAAGCATTTTCTCCCTGCTGCAGAACTCAAAGAACCAAGCAGCTGCTTCCTCGGCTGAGCAGTCAGCAACACACTCGGCTCTACCAAAAGTGAGTGTCTTTTTCCCTTTCTCCTGCTGCTTGTACTTGATCTCCATCTTCACTCCCTCATAAGGTGACTCAAGAGGTCCCCACCCTTCTTCCTCCTCCCCACCGAAGAGCTCCTCCACCTCCCCAAACACCTTCTTCTGGTCCTCCTCCAACTCAACACCCTCCCTCATCCTCTCCACCAAGGCCCCCCTGACCTCAGCATCAACCTCCTTTCCGTTCCTCCTGAACTTCCTCTGCAACCTGTTGGCCTCAACAAGCTGATTCTTTGCAAGGTAGTCAATTGCTTTGTCCATCATTGTCTTACGAATGCCACTGAATTTCAGATCAACTGTTTGAATGCGTGTCACTCTGCAGACATTTGGGGCAACCTCGGCCATGATGTAGATTCCTCTTGTTACTCCAACTACAAAGCCATCTTTGCTAAGGTTGGAAAAGCTTGCCCCATAATATTCACCCAAAGGCACAAATCCTAGCATGTATGCAGTCTGGCCATTGTCCAATTTAGCCTCCTTCCACACAAACCAATTCTCAAATAGTCGATTGGTGGCGGCAGGGACCTTCACGCCAAAATGATAGTGCATGCTTCTAGTTCCCTTAAAACCATTCCTGATAACCCTTGGTAAGTTCCCATTATTTTTGAATTGTTTCTCAGATCGCGCAAATGTGTCAAGCAGAAATTGCTCTGCCAATACACCCTTCGCTGACTTGTCCACAATGACCCCAAAGGCTGCCCAAACATTGTCCCCTTCTCTCCACAGAAACTTGTCGATGTCCTCCTTCAGTGTCCCCTTGACTCTCTTTCCCTTTGTATGAAGTTCCTTCTCTAGCCTCCCAACCCTCTCCAACATTGCCTCCTCCTCTATTGTCAGAGGTGGTGCCCTTGACATGATCTCCTCCACAAAGTGTCTTTTCCTCCTCTCGTCAATGACTGTAGGCTGTCTGAACTCATTCATGACTTTATTGAGAATTCCCTTCAATGAGGCATAGGCAGACTTGGTGTCGCTTTTCCCGTCACTTTTGAAACTAGGGTGAGCAGGGCCCGCACTCTTAAAACTAGAGAGCGCAGGGCGTGCACTCTTAAAACTACGGCGTACACTCTTGAAACGTGAGCGCGCACTCTTTGAGCTTTTGATTGTGCTAATGCCAACTTCCAATTTTGTCTCTGTTAATCTCTCCTCTGTTAATCTCTCCTCTGTTAATCTCTCTTCTGCCTTTAGAGTTCCCACCATGGTGACTGCAGTTTGTCCAAACCCAAAATCAGTGAAGCTGAGCTCCCCCTCAATGACACCTTGTTTGACAGTCTTGGTCTTTATTGGCGCTAGAATCTCAACAAGCTTCGCAGTTGCCTCATCAGAAAGGTCATCCTCATCAAGGGGTGCCAACTCCATAATGTTCGTCGATTTGTCAGGAGATACGACTTTGATGTCGAGGAGAAATTCGACAAACTTATTCCCGCTGCCGTAGTGCTGCCAGTAGACGAGTCTGTGAATGGCCCCTTCCATTTCGTCATACTCCTGGAGGGTCTTCCTTCGGAACTTGCCCTGCTCACAATCGGTGAGGAAAAAGTCAATGATCTTGTCGCGCTCGTCGTGGAAGACATCAGCGAGCTCCATAACCTTCACATCGACGCCGGTAGAGTTGTCTATGAGGCCTTCAACGGCTCCTCTCTCCTCAAGAAGCTTCACAAGTTCACCTTGCTCGGGTCCAAGAGCTGCGTAATCGATATCTACGGGGCCGTGTATTGCGGAGGGTGTGTGATTGGAGCCTGAAGGGGGCTCGGAGGCGAAGTTGGTCTTGCCGGCGTCATTCACGACTCCTGCATCTGCTTCAACCTCGCCCTCCATGACGATCCTAATTGGGTGCTGAAAATTATGCGTTGGCAACGACGTGCGTAAAAAAAGGTGGTGGTGGGGCGTTTTTAGGTGTGAGTGAAGATATCGTAAGTTGGCATATTCACATAGTGGTTCATTATTGCGCGTTTTTATCTTTTCCAAAAGCACCCAATCAGTGAGAGTCCATCGCAAGTGCCCAACGCCAGTCTCTTTCTCTGGAAGGCAAGTTGCAGGGTGGGGGCAAGCCTCATCATCACGATCAGGCACATAGAACCCCTCAATATACCGCTCCGATCCAACGTTAAGCCTTTTCGTCCCTCTCTTCACATTCTCACCTTCCAAATGAGGACTAAATTGCTCGGATCATAACACTAGATGATTATATGTTACAGGACTAAATTGCTTGTGCTCACGACGTTGGCCGGGAGTGGTGTGGGCTAGTATTATGCTTCAGTCGACACTTAAAGCCGTCAAACTCTATTTTCTGAGTGTTGTGTAGTATTATCGATCTTCTTGTTGCAACGAATACGACAATGCGATGTAAATGGGATTGGTGTATTCAGAAATTGTTTTGAGGGTTTTGGAAAGTTAATTTAACACACCTTGAACTCCGTCTATGCCTCCATGTCTTCGTGTTTCCGGTCCTAAGATCAGCGTTTGCTCCCATTTTCCATTTCAAGTACGCTATATTTTCCCAATAACAAAATTGTATCTATATGCTGCACCCTTCCTCCTTCCCACCCAGTGGGTGCCTCAGTAAGAGAGGGCCTCGGTGGGTGCATCGGTAGATGGGCTGTTCATCTCGCAGCTAGAGTAGGAAAAGGCGGATGTAAAGAAACGAGCGTAACGTTTTGTTTAAGAACCCTAACGTCTTCTCCTTATTGGATTGACTGGATTGGTTTGATTGATAGTATATAAAATACGTGCTGTATCCGCCAATCCGCGCGATTCGATATTATATAAAGATGGTCTATAAACAATAAGTGGGTTTCTTCATTGTCAACAGACTGCTGGTTATGTTGGTGCTACCATTACAAATCGCAAAAACTACTTTGCTTCTACTATTTGTTCGGCACGTGCTGCTGTTTGGCAGCAGCAAGCGCCTCGCTACATGTATTCCTAAAAGTTGAGGCCGCGTTTCAAAATGTTGTGGCCAAGTTTCCAGGAAGTTCATCCATGGAGACGCTTGCGGGAATCCTCGACTTCTCGAATGCCTTGGCGGTGACCATCTCGTCGACCCTTCCCCTCTTCCTCGTGCTCATGATGGCGTTTTCCTTGGCGTCCTCGACCGCGCGACCGTTGGCGATTCCGTTCTTCTTGTTGTACCAGAGCACAAGCTGGCGGATGCCCTCGTCGAAGGGAACAACGGCCTTGTAACCGAGGAGGGCGGCGGCCTTCTCGGTGCTTGCGCAGGTCCTTGGTACGTCCCCGGGCTGGTCGGGAAGGATGGTCTTGTTGGCCTTCTTGCCAGTGTACTTTTCCACGATGGAGATGAACTCCTTCAGTGTGGTCCCACTGCCCTTGCCGAGGTTGAAGACCTGGTACTTGTAGGGACGGTCGATCGAGCGCACAACACCGTCGACAATGTCAGAGATGTAAGTGTAGTCGCGGGAGCTTGAGCCGTCACCGAACTGCTGCATGCCTTCGCCTCTGCTGATTCTGTCCACAAACTTGTAGGGGGCCATGTCGGGCCTTCCCCTCTCGCCAAAGACGGTGAAGAAGCGGAGGCCGGTGCAAGGCATGTTGTAGAGGTGGCTGTAGGTGTGAGCGAGGAGTTCACAGGCCTTCTTGCTGGCGGCGTAAGGAGACACAGGCATGTCAACAGCCTCATCCTCAGAAAAGTAGGTGCTCTTGGAACCGCCGTAAACGGATGAGCTGCTGGCGTAGACGAAGTTCTTGACTCCATATTTGGCAGCCGCGGAGAGGAGGCTAGTAGTGCCTCTAATGTTGGAGTGCACGTAAATTTGAGGGTCATCAATGGATGGCCTCACCCCGGCGCGAGCAGCGAGGTGGCAGACGTAGTCGATCTTGTACTCCTTGAAGATCTTATCGATGAGATCCTCGTCGCAAATGTCGCCCTTGACAAAGGTGAAGGAGTCCTTGCCATGGGTGGAGCGAAGGTACTCAAGGTTCTCATTTTTGAGGGAGGGTTCGTAGTAGTCGTTCAACTCATCGATTATGACCACGGAGTCGCCACGGGAGAGGAGAGCGTCTGATCATGAGGTAGTGGTAGGGGAAATGACGGGGAGAGAGGGGAGAGAGGGTTAGTTTGTATGTGAGCAAGTTTGAGGGAGCCACGATGACTCATGCAGCCAAGGAGTGATTTACCTGCAGTGTGGCTACCAACGAAGCCAGCCCCGCCAGTGACTAGCACAGTCTTTCTGTCCATGCAGGCAGGTAGGACCACGGTACCGCGGTAGGTCGCAGCAGAGTTCGCCTTAGAAGCCCTGACGAACATGTGATCGTCAAAACTGTCGTCAGAACTTGACACAGAGACAGCGTCTTCAGTATTAGACATGATCTGATTGATTAGGATTAGCTAGTTAGGTACAAGATCAAGCCTTTGTACCGCCTAGTTGTGTGTTAGAGTGGTGTGAGAACAATGTGTGGAAACACGACTCAGTCTGAAATGAAATGGGAATAAATTGGGCTAGTGTGGTTTTTATCGGCGCAAAAACCTATCAATCCCTTGACGTACCTTTAACTAAAGAGTGGAGTTCGTTGGTAAATTTAAACGTGGTTTCTTACAAGTTTGATTCTTGTTTGCCTTAAATGAGGTGTCCCTGAGCCAGAGATCTTGAGAAATGACAGGCCCTCGATTCGAATTCTGACGAGGGCGTCCCTCGAAAATGGAGAAGATTTTTTTGCTGCACTTTAAAGGTTCTGTGCTCCATTTCGACTTTATATTTGCTCCATGCGTCAAGTAAACAATAATCTCTCATTCGCAGTGATATTACATGATTCGCGCAGCCGGAAACAACTTACTAAATTAATGTTTTGCAAATTAAGTGACAATATATGGTTCCCAATACCATCAAACGCTTCCATTTTTTCCTCTAACGACATAAACGTTGATTCCCCGTGTTCTTATCACTTTCCAAATTCCCAACGGTGTAGAAAGTAGTGACCTAAAAAATCTCACCTTCATTCCCTGATTTATCAAAATCCCACATTCATCCAATCTCCCCCAACATGAAACCCAGAGCCGAGCTCCAGTACCTGCGCCAGCAGAAGGTGAGCAATGTTTCTCTAGATGGTGACCACCGGGCGTAAACTGGTTTGAAACCTCTCCCATCCCCTCCCCTTCCCACCGTTGCCCATCGCGGTCCCTTCCCCCTCACCCCCCTGCCCCTCTATCCCCCCTTTACCTAGTTGAGAGACCCTGCCCTTGTGTTATCTCTGTCACTCCCTCTAATCCCGTCACTTTCACCAAAGAAGGAGTCTGATCTTGCTATATTTGAGCAGCTGATAGTAGCGGGTTGTGACCTTGGGGAGTTTGAAGTCGTTAAGCAATGCCTTGGGCTGCTTAAGGAACAATTTGGGGCCATTGTCAAGACGGTTCTGCCCGCCGAGCCTGGGAAGGAGCCCAAGGTGAAGGTTGAGGGTAGCAGTAGGGTTGGGATCCTCGAGGGGAAGGTGAGTGTGGTGTGAAGTGTAGCATAGTGAACGCGCTATCGCGACTGCGACTTCATGTGTTTGGCGTTCGTCTTATGCCCCCCACCCCCTCCCCTCAAAAAACCCTGACCTCAAAACTCCCACCCCTACCTCAACCCCTACCCAGTTCCTCGAGGCTCAGGGCGACTACAGCGGTGCGACTGAGCTTTACAACCTTCTCTTGACGCAGAACCCTGCCAACGTGCTGGCTTCTAAGCGCCTGTGTGCGATACAGAAGGCCATCGGGACCCCCGCCGAGGCCGTGAAGGTAAGAGTGGGGTGTGGAAGGGAGCGGAAGGGAGCAGGAGGAGCAATTTGTAATAATATATATTGTCCCCTCAGCTGATTAACTCTCCCCCTCCCCTCTCCCGCCCCCGACAGTCCCTTCTCTCCTACTTGGACTCTAACCCAACTGACGTCGCCGGGTGGTGGGAGCTTGCTGAATTGTATCTGTCCCAGGGTCACTGGCAGGGGGCTGCAACTGCGTTCGAGGAGGTGGTCCTATTCGATCCTCTGAGCCACGAGGTTCACACAAAGCTCGGAGAGTGCTACTACGGCATGGCGGCGAGTTCCAAGGACGGCGTTTGCAAGGATTTCAGCGGGGAAGGAATGATGGCCATGGCCAGGTAAGGATAGGATAGAATAGAATATAGAGTGGACTGGCGGGTTCGGTTAGCTTTTCGGTAGAATCATTCCGTCCTTGCTACTGCTCCGCCCTCGCTCTCTAACGCGGCCCTTTCTGTTGCCCGCTTCGCTCACCACAGACGGCACTTTGCGGAGGCGCTTAACCTTAAACGCGGCAACCTTCGCGCCTTGATGGGCCTCAGGATGGCTTCGCGCGAGACAGCCCTCCGCCCCGCAAATGTGAACGACAAGAAGGATGTCGCTCTCGTTGACGGCTCTGTCGCCGACATTGAGGTGGCTCAAAAGCTTCATGAGTTTGCTTGTGAGGAGATAGAGAGGGTGACAAAGGGAAAGTACGGAAAATTGGGGTTGGGGTTAAAGGAGATAGGGAGGACAGAGGGAGAGGAGATTTTGGCTGCGATGGCTAGCAAAGGGGAGTAGAAGTGCTGATTTATTGCCAAACGACGTTGGGTACTTTTTACACCCCCCCACTCTCCTCCCCCCCCCCCTCCCTGGATTGCTTCGCTCGCGCGCGGCGCCTACTCTAAGCGCTGTTCAAAGCCCCCTCCAAAACCACAAATGCTTCCCTTTGCATTTTCTGGGCCTTCTTGAGCTGGTGTATCAACTCCAATTCCGTCTTTTCCATCTTTTTGACCTCCTTCTCCCTCGCCTTGATGGCCTGCTCCTCCTCATTGACCCTCTTGTCGTAGCTCGCCTTGGTAGCCATCGCCTTTTTCTTGGCTGCCAACTCCCTGCGCTTCTTGAGCTGTTTCTGCTCCTCCTTGATCTGCTTGCTCTTCTGCTTGTTGGCCTCGATCTCGATCCTCCGCTGCTCGACAAGGTCCTTCCTCAAGTGCTGCTTCTCTTGTCTCACCATGCGGACGGATTATATTTTTTTCTGCATTTCCCTCTCCACTCTCTCGGCCCTGTTCCTTTGTGCCATGGCCTCGTGCTCTAACCCTTCCTTCCGGGCCTTCTCCTGGGCCTTCGCGGCCTTCGCGGTGTTGAGGACCCTCTCCTGGTGTTTGCGTTCGTTCTCCTCTCGCAGGCGGATGATCTCCGATGCCCTAGTCTTGGTTTTATTAATCTTCTTCAATGCCCTTGCCTCCTCCTTCTTCAACAGCTCAATCCTGTTTTTCAGCAGCAGCGCGTCGTGGTCGGCCTGCTTCTTCCTATGCCGGGTAGACAACAGCGTCGGGGCGGGCGCCGAAAGCTCCTCAACCTGGGGCGATTCTGTCGTCAAGATGTCCTCTGCTGACATGTTTGATGGTTGAACAAATATACTCAATAATCTCTGGCCTCCTTCAGTCGTCTTTGGGGTTTACCCTCTATTTGATTTTCGTTCTCTCTCTCTCTCTCTCTCTCTCTCTCTTTCTGTCTCTCTCACTTTTTCTCTCTTCTTCTTTCGCTGCCCACACGCACACACTTAATATCTGCAAAGGAAGGGGTGCAACAGAGGAGTTAGTACTTCGTGCAAATAAGACAACGTGGCGAATAACCAAGCGCCCGCGACCCCCCACCCTGCTACCCGTGACCATCTAATCCAAACAGTGTCCCCCAAACCCCAGTCCCAACCCCCACACACCCTCAAGACCCCACCCCTCCCCGACCCTCTCCCCAACATGCACCTCAAACCCCTCCCTCCCCTGCAACTCCTACTTCCTACTCCACCCCCTCCCGTCCCTGTGCATTAGTCTTCCCTCCAGCGTCACCGACTCCCACCCTATCCCCACAGAAACCCAAACTAACCCCAAACCCCCTCCTCCTCGATCACCTCTAACTCCCAACTCTCCTTCCCTACCTAGCACTCCCCGCGCCCTTCTAACTCCCCCAATGCCACCCTCTACCCCATAGCTATCCCTATCCCCCCCCCTTACTCTCACAAAAAACCCGTGTAGCCCAAACTTACCTCTCAATTTTTCCTTCTCCCATCATTCAACGACTCGGCCCCCAGTTCACACCTTCCCTCCCCTCCTCACCTTTTTTTTCCTCCTTGTTGAGACGATGACGACCATGATGTCTTCGACCTCTATGAGTCAAATTCGGGGAACTGGTCTGTCGAGGACGATGAGCGGTGCCCTTCATGGTGGGGACAGTGAAGATTACCCGACCAACCCCTTTGATGGTTTGGCTGTGAAAGTGAGTGATTGTGGTTGTATGGCCCTCTTCATTGCTGTCCATCTTCTATTTTTCTTTCTTCTTCCATCCCATTCCCTCCGAATTCCCCCTTACTAATAACTAACCTCCTTCCCCCCCCAACTGCCCATCCCCCCTATCTTCCCTCTTTTCCTTTTTCCTAACCCAGCACGGCCGGGCCGTCCAGGACTGCGTTGAGCTCCACCTTACCGATCGTGGTTATACCCGAATTGCAGGTTTCGAGCGTTTCGTCAACCTTGAAACTCTTTGGTTGAACGACAACAACATTTCCAAGATCACCAATCTTGACGACAACATCAGGATTAAGAGGCTGTATCTCCAGAACAACACGCTCGACAGTCTTAAGGGCTCCCTTCCCAGCTTCACTTTCCTCGACACTCTCATTATTTACAACAACAATCTCTCCGACCTCATTACAATTCTCGAGGAGCTGCAGCAAATGAGGCACTTGGAGGAACTAGACATGCATGGAAACCCTCTCGCCGAGGAAACCAACTATCGCCTCCTCGTTATTCGCTACCTTCCCTGGCTTCATGTTCTTGATCGCCACAAGATCACTGACGAAGAGCGCCTCGCGGCGCAGAAGGTTAGGACGGCGGCAGAGGCCTTGGACGAGGATGGCACCTCGCCGCAAAAACCTATCGTGAAAAAGAAGCCCACCGCGAAGCAAGTGGCAGCTAAGTCGCAGCTCGCCTCCGCCATGGCAGCCATTGCTGAGGTGGTCAAGACGAAGCGCATCCTTCTCAAGGATCACTTCATGTTCGAAGATCCGAGGAAGGAGTGGGTCGTGACTGAAGCAATATTCACAAAGTATATGGAGCTCTACGGCCTCGACCTCGTCGCGAAGCTCGAAGAGGGCGAGAGAGAGTTCAGGGGAGAGTTTGACTCCTACAAACTCATCCTCTCAAAGTACGCCGTCAAGTCCGGGGCACCTGTGCGCTCGCGCACGATGGGCAGGGATACATTTGCGAAAGAAGCTAGGCATATAGACTACGTTCGGTTCTGCATGGACGTGGAGCCAAAGTTCAGCAGCAGGGACTTGGACAACATGGAGAGGCTGAGGGCCAAGGCGAGGGATCTCAGGCTCGGGCCGACCCTCGACGACAAGGTACCACTTAGTCAGACTGTCAAAAACCTTAGGAAAAGCGTCGCTGACTTTAAGAGGAGCATTGAGGACAATAAAAAGGCGGAGAGGATGGCCATGATAAAAATGAGCGAGGAGGCCGCAAGGAAACAGAGGCAGATGAAAGTCCCCATGGCCAAGAGCGAGAAGGATTTCGTGAAGCCTGCCGACGAGCTCACCGCGTGGGAGGTCAACTCTTTGAGAACCCTCGTCATGTCCCGTCCCTCGTACGATGCCAAAGCTGGAACGTGCGGGATGGAGGACTTTCGCAAGGCCCTCGAGATGATGATTCTCTGCGGAAAGGTCGCGGTGACCACCGACATTGATGGGTTCATTGAAGAGGAGCGCCAGGCCCGGTTGGCCCTTGCCGAGTTCGAGGACAAGGATCCTGAGGACGACGAGGCCGGGGAGGTCGTCGTGAACCCCATTACGAGGTTCCTCGAGGAAGTTTGCGGGGGAGGCCCCTCGGCGGGACTGAGGGACTTCCTCGCTGCAGTGGTTGAGGGGTGCGGTGACGTGCCGAAGCCAACCTGGCGCAGGGTCACCCACGCAGAGGCAATCAACAAGTCGAAGGAATTGTATTCCGAGGCCAAAATCCTCACCCAACGCGTCTCCCTTATGGGAGGGCAGGATGAGGACATGAGGAAGGAGAACACGAGGAGGATAAAAGAGCTAGGGAGCTGGGCGGTTAAGCTCGAGAGGATCGCAAGCGGGGAATTAGAAAACAAATTCAATAAGCGTCTCGGGCCTCGCAAGGCTGTCCGTGGCGACACCTACGTCATCAAGGAGAGCTTCGAGAATCGCGGTGTTCTCGACGAGGACGAGGGTCTAAGCGACGACGAGGAGGAGGAGAGGGACGCGGATGACACTGACGACATGTGGGCTGCGAAGGTGAAGCAGAGACGAAACACGATAATGAGGACAAACGAGCTCAAGAAGAAGTTCGGCCTCAAGGAAGATGTGCAGAGCAGGTACAGGGTGGTGCTGCACACGAGGAGACCCAAGGATTTCAAGCGGAAGGGGCACATACTGGTGACTAACAAAAGTGAATTCCAGCGTTAATAATTCAACGGAGTAGTAGTGACTTGATCCTATCTTTTTTTTCACTCCTTCCGAGGAGGCCCAAGGATTTCAAGCGGAAGGGGCACATACTGGTGACTAACAAAAGTGAATTCCAGCGTTAATAATTCAACGGAGTAGTAGTGACTTAATCCTATCTTTTTTTCACTCCTTCCGAGGAGGACCAAGGATTTCAAGCGAAAGGGGCACATACTGGTGACTAACAAAAGTGAATTCCAGCGTTAATAATTCAACGGAGTAGTAGTGACTTGATCCTATCTTTTTTTCACTCCTTCCGAGGAGGCCCAAGGATTTCAAGTGAAAGGGGCACATACTGGTGACTAACAAAAGTGAATTCCAGCGTTAATAATTCAACGGAGTTAGTAGTGACTTAATCCTATATTTTTTTCACTCCTTCTTCGTTTTCTTCTTCTTCTTGGACGACTTCTTCGCCGCAGACTTGTCTCCTCCTCCGTCGTCCGCCTTCCTTTTCTTGGAAGACTTGGGGGTCTCCTTGGGCGTCTCCTTCTTAATCTTCTTCGTCGCCTCCTTGCCCCCGCCGCTGCTTGGCTCTCCTGACCACTCTGAAACGACATCCCCGATGGCCTTCCACCTCCTCCTCATCGTCTTGTCCTGCTCGACGAGCCCGTAGCCTCCCTTGACAACCCCCTTCACCCCCTTGGACAGATCCACCGTTGGAGGGATGGATATCATCACAGTCCTATCGACCTTCCTAGCCTTTATCCCCTTCCCGTCCACGTCGGCGAGCATGAACTTGTGGCCGATGCAAGGTTTGTGCGTGATCTTGACCTTCCCCCCCCCCACACGATCTTGGTAGCCGCTCTGGAGCAGAATAGTTCCACCTAATCCAAGGCCTTTCACTCCCTTCTTCAACAGTGATGTCGGAACTTTGACCTCCCACACCTCGATATTATCATCGGCTAGTGGTTTGAAAGTGTTATCACCCTCCTGACTCTCAATATTTGAAGCTTCTGATACTACCGATGATTCCGAGTCAGAAGAGTCGTCTGATGATACGTTATCGAATAAATCCTTATTCACAGACATTAATGATATTCTCTATGTTGTCGTTAAGGGAAGAATAGCTTAAAATGGTTTAAAATGAAGCTCAAAATGTCCCCTAAGTCTAACTCGAGGGTTTGTGGTGGATGATATATTGAGGTTTAATACTGCTGTATTGATGATATATATTGATGTGGGGTACTGGGGGGGTTAAATTGTTCCTGTGTTGACTTTTATGCTTGCTGATTTGTGCGTATCTTTATGCAAATCTTTATGCAAATAAATCTTGGGAAAAAGGTGGAAGGGGCACAAAACTGGGAATAATACAGAAAAAGCCAAAATCTTGGGTGCCCGTGACAAAAAAAGCCTAAGTTTGAAGAAACGTGATATATGAAAAGATGTAGAACTACGTGGAGGTATGTGGCCGAGCAGAGGGATGTAAACAAGGGGAAGATGCGCGGCGTGTGTAAATTGGCCGGCGTGAAAATAGGGACAAGGAGAAATAGGGTTAGAGAAAAGGTCATCGGGAGGGGAGGAGGAACAAAGTGCTATTTGAAAGATTATGAACTACTTGGAGGTATTTGGCCGAGTCGAGGGATATAAACAGGGGAAGATGCGCGGCATGTGCAAATTGGCCGGCGTGAAAAAAGGGACAAGAAGAAATAGGGGGTAGAGAAAAGGTCACCGGGGATGGAGGAGGAACAAAGTGCTATTTGAAAAGATTCAGAACTATGTGGAGGTATTTGGCCGAGCCGAGGGGTGTAAAAAGGGGAAGATGCGCGGCGTGTGTTTGGATTTGCCGGCGTGAAAATAGGGACAAGAATAATTAGGGGTAGAGAAAAGGTCACCAGGGGAGGGAGGAGGATAGAGGGACTCAATATGAATATTAAAGGTGTTTTTGTCAAAGTGTTTGTGCTTTACCCTTCCCCCCCCGTCACGACCCCCCTTCCCCCCCCGTCACGACCCCCCACCCCCACCCCACCACTACCACCAGCCTCAATCAAACCCATTCACCTACATCCAACCGTCGATTCTTGCCCGCGTTGTGGCGCCACGTGTGGCGACGTGTGGCATCAACAAGAGGTTCCTCCTTGTTACCGGGCTTGAGCTTGAACACTGTGCCCCCATCCTTTGGACCATACCCTTGGCCCCTCCAGCGCTTCATCTGGGGCTTACCCGGTCCCGGTTTTGGTCCTGGAGGAGGGAGAACAGAGGGGGCTCCGTAGGCCATCCATGCTACATCGGGAGCGACAGTTGGGTGGGTTGCCTTCCTGGCCTTGGCCTTGCTTGAGCCGTTCGTGGATGCAGGTTTCTTTGAAGCTGTTTCCCCAGGCTTACCACCGAAGGCAGCTTGAAATCCGTTTAAGACAGCTGCAAATGGTGATACTGTTTCCACAGGCGCTTCAAATTCACCGAAGGCAGCTGCAAATGGTGATACTGTTTCCACAGGCATAGTCGTTGAGGAAGTTGTAGTCGTCAAGGAAGTTGCAGTAGTAGAGGAAGTTGTAGTAGTCGAGCCCTGTTGAACCCCCCCCCTCCTTCTGAGTTCATCCATCCACTCTTCATCGACCTCCGGTTCATCGTCCCTATAGAACCCCACCCCCTTGTCCCCTTTCTTATAGGTGAATCCCTCTCCAACTAGTACCCTCATGACACTTCCCATACTCATGAAGTCAGGGTCCTCATCCCCCCCCTCTTCCACCTCCTGTTCCTCCTCCACAACATCGCCATCGAGACTCATGAGGTCAGCGTCCTCATCCCCCCCCTCTCCCCCCTCCTCGTCGCCTGCTGGTTTAGGCAAGGGGCCTTCGAAGACTCTGGGTTCGAGGTGATCTTTAACGATAGGGTGGATGATCACTTTGGAGTAAGCCTCGATATATTCTTCAATCGTCATGAAGGCAGGAATGTAATCTTTCACGTAGACCCCCCAATCGAGCATGTCCATATCCCTCAAGTACGCAAGGGCATGACTGCAGTGTGTCATGTGCTTTTTCTGGTGGTCGCACCAAGGGTTGTCACAGGCAATTAGGTTGTTGAGATTCACAATGGTGTCAGTATAGAAGCCTCCTGCTCCTGACTTCTTGTGATGTTTGACCGTCCCAATCTTGTCAGTCGTTTGGTGGGCTCTCCAATGATGCGCTAAATGCAACTGAGCCCCAATCTTCTTCTCTACACTCGGAGTCGAAAGCTTGTTGTTCGCAATGAAGTTGGAGTTGGGATTGGTCACCTCTTTCCTGATATCTGCAAGCTTGTCACGTTCCGTTGTAAGCAGGTCGAGCACAAGGGAGAGAATGGAATTCTTGCGGTTCTCCACATTGGCCCCATTGATGGACTCGACCTGCTGGTTACTACGCAAACCTAACGTGAACACCTTGTGCTCCTCCCAGATTGCGTAGTTTACCCAGTCTTTCTTATCAACGTTGCTAAGGTAGACTTGGGCGGCAGGACACTTGGAGTAAAGCTCACTCATTGCTTCATTGTACTCTTGCACCGTCCTCGACCCTTGGATCCGCCATATATCGCTGTCCTCGAAGTAACCTCCTCCTTTGTTTTTGCGTAATGCGTGTCTGATATTCCTTATCAGATGCCATGTGCACTTCAGACGGACGAGGCTGTTGCCGAATTGTTTGAAGAAGAAGTTCATGCCTTGATCCCGGTCGCAGAAAACGGGGACCTTCTCCACACCACTACCAGCTAATAGTGCGCCAAATAGTGTATCAAGGCCAGCATTCTTACAAAGAGTGGCAAATCGTTCATAATTATTGCCGTCCTCCGCGCGGCAAATCATGAACGCCAATGTCCTCAACTTGTCGTTCGTATCACGACCAACGAGTTCAAGGATCACACCCTTATTATCGTGCTTGATGTGTGTTCCGTCAAGGGCGAGCACAGGATAACCCGCCTTCTTGAGCACGTCAGCACAGGGCCCGAGGTAGAAGAATAGGTATAAGAACTGGTTGTATTCGTCAACTTTCAACTCTGCAACAGAACCTGCGGTGAAGGCGAGCGAGGAGAAAACAGGGGTGGGGACGGGTAAGCGGGGAAGGGGGGGGAGGGGGGGGGGATTTGTCCCTTTGTGCATGCTTGTTCCTCACCTTCATCTTTATTTTTCTTATTGAAATACTCTACAAGTGAAGGTAAACGACAATACTCCTCATCCTGCTTTGCCTTGTTGTCGTTAATAACTCGATTCAATGCCCTGTTCGCCTTTTGCCTTTCTGCAGGAGTTCTCGTTCCGGCTCCTTGCTTCTTCTGAATTGCTCTATTGGCTTTCGTATCTACTACACCATCTGAGCCAACGGCAGTCTTGTAATTATCGCCCAACTGATGCTGAGTCATTTTCACCTTGCAAGTGCATAACGGGTGGTGCTCAAAGACTGTCGTGAGTTGTCCTAACAGGGGAACAACCTGTAATTCAAGTGAAGTGTTAGTGAGTGCAATTCACTGCAGCCCAAGGGGAGGGTGTTATATAGGGACTTACCTGCCAAAACCCATCCTTCTTACGTGCAACTATCTTTGCCGAACATAGTGCTTTACCATCCAACTTGCCGTTCACTACGGAATTTGCACAGAATGCTACAACCCTGGTATCATTTGATTTCCCCTTTGCTTGTACATATGTACACCCGGAATGGGTTCCTTCCCACTTGATTGCGTTAGTAAGATCCTTCCTTTCCTTAAACTTCTTCTGGAAGAGGGCGGCCCTGCGGCTCCCCGCCTCCTCGTTGTCCTCCATCAATTCCTCAGTAACATGATCATACAAAGCTTCCGACACATAAGGTTCCTTGCCTATAGGGAGATTGGCCTTTAGAGAGGAGGGGTGAGCATACAATACACCGGCGTCGGTCGCTCCAATCACGGGAGGCACATTAACCACCATAATCCCCTTAAACTCGCCCCCTCTCCCATATAAACTCACCCTCAATTCTTCCCGCTCAGCTGCCTGAGAAGGGTTCATTTCAGTGCCTGTTGGGACTCTTGGGGGAATTGGACATCCGGTGTAGTGCTCGAAGAACGCGTCAAAGAATTTGCAGACCTCTGTCGTGAGGGCGGAAGCGCTCATATGTCACAAGTTTGAGGCACAAACTTATGGCTTTTTTTGTCACGGGCACCCAAGATTTTGGCTTATTCTGTATTATTCCCGCACAAAACTCCTGCGGTCGCCCTCTCAAAACGCCCAAAACCCCTTGCACAATTTTTGCCCGAAAAAAGCAACGCTCGCGGCGCCGCATACCCGCAGAAGGTTGGAATAGACTAATTTGTATACGCCCGACCCGCTCCGAAAGTTTGCGCTAAAAATTCGCCCGTCTTCAACATGATAAATAAAAAATAAATTTGGGGGTTTTGGGGGCTTTTAAGATTCTTTATTTGATGATATTCGTGTTGCTTTTGTAAGCAGATACTTCGTATTGAAGTTAAGTATGTATAAATGAGATGTTCCGGAGTAATTTTAAGGGTAAACGAGTTAAACTAAGTGTTTTAATGGTGCTTTTGTGTTTTGTTATGGGGTTGGGGCCGGAAAGTTTGATGGTTTGGAA
>BRYA01000062.1:62356-88531 GCA_030267965.1 Triparma columacea | reverse complement strand
CTCAATATAAAAATCGTTAAGTTGTTGATTAATGGGTTAGTTTTCCTGGTACAGCCTTCGTGTGTTTTCTACCTACAGCTCTATTCCTGTAAATTGGAAAAAATTAAAGTTTTGCTTTTGTAAGTAGATACTTAGTATTGGAGCTTAGCATGTATATAAAAGATGTGCCGGAGTATTTTTAAGCCTCGATGAGTTGATTTGGTGGTTTTATGGATGCTTCATCGTTGGCTATGTTTGGCTTATGGGGTGTTAGGTGCTTTAGGAGTTTCAGTAGTTGACTACAGCCATACGGCGTGCTTGGCGCTTACCATCCGAACCACGTAGTTGGTCTCTAGTCAACTACTTTGCTCGAATTATTTTCTTCTAGCCTTTTCAGAGTCTACGACCAGCGAGTTGTATCTTGTCCATTTTTGTTGAATTACGCTACTTATGATTACAAAAATGTGGTCTATTGACTAATACGATATAACTGAGTACGTATATATAATTTATATCTAAATATATTGTCAAAATGATTATACTTTTTGACAACGAAAGTTACCCTCTTTTCAAGCGTTTTGAGAGGGCGACCATATGAAAAACATCAAATTCGATTAATACTACCAATCCGTTCTCGTCCCTAATTTTTTGTACCTCCATGGCCGTGGTCCCACTGCGTGTTGTTCGCAGAATTCCCTCGTCGTCATCTCTTCATTGAGCACTGCATTTGGCGATGAGCGGAGAAAGAATGGGGCGGAACAACGCCCTTCCACCCCGTTGCTCACGGGGACCCAGTGGATTGGGGCCTGAACTTTGCCGCGCGAGAGAAATGCCAACGTCTCGCCTGTTTGAGGAGGAGGGGGGGGTGGGAGAGTTGAGCTCGTCGTGTATGGCAGCACTTGAGGCTCTCTCCTGCCTCGCTCCTCACTCCGCCTCTCACCTGCAAATACGACACATTCGCTGTCCTTGAGGTTTTCCTCTGGTCTGCTCGTACAGCCCATTGGCGTTAAGAGTTCCAGAGCGGGGGAACTCGCTCTTGGGGCCACTGTTAGAATGCCCATGTCGGCGTGGGGTATGCTTTTATAGTAAGTCACCATTGCATTGTCTTTCAGCCTGATGAACCTCTGGACGGACGCGCCGAAATCGTCCTCTCCCTTCTCCCCAGGTGCATCAAGAAGAGACTCGATCGATGGTCGCGAAGCCTCGTCAACCCACAGAGCTTTTAGGATTTTCGATAGAATTTCTCTGCGACGAGCGAAGCGGGAAGCGGAGGAGTGAAGCGACGACCGCATAGCAAAGTGGGTGTGACTTGTCGTAAGAAGATTATGCCTTCATTCTTGTTAATTCTCACCTTGCTACCCGGTTGCACTCGTCGTGCACCGTCTTGAGGGATGCAACGTGAGCCTCAGTCCCGCTTGGCCAAGGGAATTTCTCTGCGATGCCCGAACGCATCTGCACCCACTCGCGCGCGATGTCACATCCATAGCCACAATATCTGCCACCGTCAAAATTGAGTCTGCGACGAGCGTAGCGAGTCGCGGAGAGGGTTACGTTAGTGGGTGCTCGTCGCGACCCGCCGACATCTTTGTCGTAGTCTCTGTCAACATTTCGTCCCTTCTCACCTTCTCTTGCCCTTCATCTCCTCCCCTCGCAAGCCCTCTAAGATTGCCCCGGTCCCTGCGAACGTCTTATTCACAGCTTCAGCAAAAGCCTCCCCGACATCAACCACTACAAACCCTTGTTCCGAAAATGCCTCTAATATCCTTTGGCCTGCATTCTCATCGTCGTCGTTCACCAGGCTTGCCATTTTTATTGGTTCGTTCTGAGGTAATTCACATTCAATAACGGGGGGCTCTTTAACGACGATCTCTATAGGGAGGGCTGGAAGCCACCGCTGCTCCAGCTCAAAACCTGCACAGGCAGAGTTTGAGAAGCGGGAGAGCATGTTAATCCGAGCAGGAGGCATCCCATAATTTGCTTCTCCCTTGATGACGAATCCGACTATTGCATTCTCCATTTCGCTGAGCCCAGAGGCAGCGAGAAGCGCTCTTCGGACTGAAACGGCATCGAGGGGAAGGGGCAGGAAGAGATGTTTGCTGCGACGAGTGGGGAGTGGATGCGTTCGTTGTGTTGGTGTATAAGTTAATACTCAATGTTTCCTTTGCGCCCCTCCGCCATGACATCGTTGTTGCAGCGTTGTCTGTCTTCAGTTTTGTCCAGTCTCACCTCCCAACCACCACTTTAAGACCGAAACGTAGACCGCCAATGCAAGACCCATAACGACGGACAACTTGATACCACCACCTGTTCCTTACCACACACGAGGCCCGTATTGTCTCTCGCCTCTCTTTCTGATCCTCCCACACCTTCGAGATTGTGGGGAATTGCTTCTTGAGGTTAATCTTCGGACTTTGCTCTAGCAAGTTGGCCGCCTCAATTAGTCTTAGATCCCTGAGCTCCCGTTTACTTATCGTTGTCGTTTTGTCGACCGACCACCGCGGTCGTGGTTCCCCGCTCTCAAGCCCCTTTGGTCTGTCCAAGGTATGGAATAGGAACGCAAGATTCTCCGCATATGTGCCGAAATTGTTCGCAACAGCCGAGCGGTGAACATCGGTAGGCTGAACAGTCACCCTCTTGAAAACAGACGTACCGTAAATTGAGTGGAGTCCTCCAGCAAGGGCAATTGCTTCCTCACACCCAGCGTGAATCAGGATATCATAGGTCCCAATCAAGTGTTGCCCTAACGACCGCCTAGTCTTTCGATCGTGCCGCGTCTTGAAGGTACCAATCCGTCTCAGGTAATCCTTGAGAGTTTTCCTCTCTGACATAAGACGAATTGAAACCTTTTGACTCTTCTTGACTTTGGACTTACTTTTTCCAGTACATACCAGTCCAATATATATCAGTATGGACGACCAACTTCTGACCAAGTCTGACCCTAACAACAGCCTTATTGCAGATTCCCGGCCGGCGGGTATTATTTGCAGCTACAAGACCCGTTTATTCATTGTTGCGCTTGCTGTGGTTTCTGCTCTCACGTGTGCCATCTGGCTTACTGTGGACTTCAAGGACGACGAGGGGGGGTCTTCTTCGCGAGACTACTGGGTAGAGACAATGTCCCCAACCTTTCAGGTTGTGGAGTCCATACCGGTGTCTCTGTACGACTTGAAGCAAATTTCTTCCTCGGTGGCCACTCACGAGGCAGAGATAAGGATGTTGAATGGGGCAAAGGATACGATAGATGTTACTGCAATGTATTGGAACCTGCTTCCTGCGCAGGACCAGAAGAACTGCAACGAGACGAACGGGGGTTTACCTTATGAGAGGTGCATTGAGCTGGGAGGGGACAGGGGTGAGGCAGTCTACAAGGCGTTCGAAGAGGCGGCGGAGAGGGGAGTGGAAATAAGGTTCCTCCTCAGCTACGGTTTGAATGAAACAAAGCAGTCTTTCGTGCCAAAGCAGGTCACGGACCTGACTAGCAAGTATGACAATGTCAACTATAGAATTTGGAAGGCCATGGATTGGTACAACGGGGGCATCATGCACCAGAAGCTGTGGGTGGTGGACGATATCCACGTCTATCTTGGTAGCAGCAACATGGATTGGCTGAGCTTGGCTCAGGTAAAGGAGATGGGAATTGTGATGTGGAACAGCACCTTGTGGGGTGGCGAGAGTTCGGACCTCTTTGACACCTGGTGGGGCTGGTGTGGTTTGATCGAGAGGAGCGAGTACGGGGAGAGCGTAAGTCCTCCTCCGGGAGAGCTGACCCGCACCTTTTTCTCGCTGACTAATCAGAAAAACCTCACCGTCCCTTGCTGGTCCCACCACCTTGATGAGGAGGACCGCTGTGAATACCCCACCGCCATGCTTCCCTCGCACATCCCGCACAACTCCAAAAAGCCAATGTCCCTGACGGTCTCATCCGCTTCCTCCCCTTCCTCTTCCTCTCCCTCTTCGTTCTTCCTATCCTCCGCGCCTTTTGAAACAGTGGGGGCCAACCCCCATCACAGCTCGTCGAGGACCTTCGACCTGGACGGGATCGTCCACACAATCCGGACAGCAAAGTCGTATGTCAAGCTGAGCGTGATGGACTTCGCGCCATCCAACGCCTACGACCTCAACTGGTGGGGTACCCTCAATGACGCCCTGCTCGCGGCGACATACGGGTCCACTGTCGACGTCCAGCTGCTGATATCTTACTGGGCTCACACTGCCCCGGGTATGGTCGAGTATTTGGACGCCCTCAAGTCACAGTCGAATGTCTGCGTGGCCAACAACAGCACGTGCGGAAGTTTTGAGGTAAGAGGGAGAGCAAGGAGAAGCAAGAAGGAGCGAGGAGGAGCGAAGGATCGAAGAGGAACGCGGCGACGACTCGTGTTACTAGAATATTATATGCATGTATGCACTATATGCACCTCAAGTGTCTCCAACTTACCCCCTTCGCTCTTGCAGATAAAAATGTTCCTGGTTCCGGGCTGGAATCAAACCCTTGACTACCCTAACACCACAAAACCCAACGACCCCGTGTTTCCCACCTACTCGCGCGTCGCTCACGGAAAGTTCCTCCTGACAGAGAGTCGTGTCAACGTAGGGACGTCAAACTACCAGTGGGGATACTTTTACCAGACTGCAGGGACTTCGCTCAACACTGACGATGCGGCCATCCGCGAAGGCGTCGAGGCTGCCTTCGATAGGGATTGGAACAGCTCATATGCTGTAGATTTGGAGGGCTTTTCCGATCCAAACACTTGGGACAACGAACCGTGGTAAATCAAATCAAAAGTGCTATTCTTAAAAACACAATTTATTGACGACGATGATTTGATGATTTGATGATGATCTTATTATTGCTTGTTCGGGTTGATACCGTCCTTGCTGTTTCTCCGCATCTTTGCGGCGATGCCGGCCTCGACGGTGGACAGCCTCCGATAAGCCCCCCACTTCTTGTCAGAGAAGGCAGAAATTGCCTTGATGGCGTTTCCGCCCTTCTTCCACATCACCACGGCTTTCATTCTTTTACTGGCACACTTGACCAGATCGTCAATGCAAACGTCGTGCGAAACCTCGTCGTCCTCTGTGAACTTAATCGTGTAGTACTGCTTGCCGTCCAGGCCTATCCTGTCCAGGCTCTGAATCTCGGCGTCGGCCTTGAGTCCCCGGAGCCCTGGCACGGGTGCCTTGACGAAGTCGCCGATTTCGAGCGCGTCCCAAGTGAGTACCTTCCTCATGCTAGAGCTGGGGACGTGCTCTTGGACCTCCCCCTCCCCAAAGTCAATGTCCCATTCGTCCAGTTCGACCCCGCCGTCCCCCTCTCCACTCCTAGCGATGACGATCCCCTCGCACCAAATTGCCTCTCCCATGAGCTTCGCCTTGACGACGTCACCGACACAGATTTCCCCCACGGGCCTGAGGGCCGACATCCTCTGCGCCTGCCTGCAATAAGCGAGCGGGGAGGGAAGAGCGAAGCGACCATCGAAGAGGGTTAGAATGGTACGATTAGCTTCACTGCACTTCGCATCACCCGTCCTATGAGGATTTACTGCGCATTAATTCTTGGCTACGCTCCCCCTCACTCTTTCTCCCTCACCTTGCGTCCTTCCTCCCATTGGACCCCCTCACCCTCGCCTGCAGTACGCTCGCGCCCTTGTACGAGGCCTGCATCATCTCGGCTTTTTTTCTCCCCTTCCTCCCCCTCTCAGCGGCCTGGAGCTTCCCCACGGCAGCCCGCTTCTCCTGGAACTCCAACTTAGCTTGCCTCGACCTAACATTCTTCTGCAGCGCAGATGCTGCGCCGTTCATCTCGTTCATTTCCTTTATACCCTCAACCTCCTTCATGCTCTCCCTCCGGCGGAAGACGCTCTGAACCTTGGTGGCAGCGCCCTCCTTCTCCCTCTCCTCCTCCTCCCTCATGCCGCGCTCCTTCTCAGCCTTGTCCTTTACATCGCGCCTAGTAGCCCTGCCCCTCTGTATCGACTGCAGCCTCACTGCAGCCCCTTTCTGTTCCTTCATTTCCTTTACCCTGGCGGCATCGTTGCGACGCCGTTGGACCGCCTGCATCTTGGTGGCAGCAGCGTTCTGACTGCGACGATCCCCCACATCCTTCTTCGCCTTTCGGACGCGGGCGACTAGGGAAGAGCAGGAGATTTCGGGTGTGTGCCGAAGCAGGCAGTGGGGGCGCGTCAGTTACTGCTCACCACCCCATTTGTTCCAAATGAAACTCACCTCCTTGCAACCGAACTGCGGCCTCCTTCTTTTCTTCCAAGTCTCTCCTGGCCTTCCTACCCCTGTGGATCCTCTGGATACTCTCCGCCTTGCCATGTTCCTCCAGTCTTGCCCTCAATATATCCAATGCCACCTTGTAAACGCCAGTTTTTGTGTGGTAAGCAGGGGAGGTCTTCGAGGACAAAACTGACAAGATGTTCTGATAGGCCGGAAGGAGACCGGTTCTCTCGAGGCTCATTGGGATGGGTATAACCTTTGAGGATGGCATGTTGGGGTGTACAGCGAGGGAGGTAAGAAGTAACAGAAAAGGAAATGGTGGGGAGCAAAAGCAAAAACAGCCCAAAGTAGAGGGAGCAAAAATGTCCCAAACCGCATCACATACCTCAATAGCTCTACTTGCAATGTCACTGGGCATCGAAAAGCTGCCTGCTGCGGTGCTAGGAGTGCTAGGGGAAGTAACAAAGAAGGTCGTCAGAAGTAGCGTCGATACGGAGACCTTTAGTGGGCAAAATAATGCCCATATCAACGTAATTGACGTCATCAACTCCACCGGTGGGCACAAGAGATTAAGAGAATGGATTGATAAAGTTGAAACTGAGGAAGTTGGAATGTACGCTGAGGAAATACCTGAGCAAGATCCGGGGGATGTGAGCTGGGGGAGGAGTGAGGTTGGGGTGGAGGAGGAGGGGGTCGGGGAGGATATCGGGGAGGGGAATGACGATAACGATGATATCTTTGATGACACATTACCGTCGTTGTCCTCTACTGATGATACCAAGAAGGAAAGGACAAGGCCCTACCCTTCCCACCTCCCTCCCCCCCATCCCATGGTCGTGATGAAGCTCGCGGACGTGGAGTCGGACATGTCAGGGCTCGATACGTTCAAGAGGGAGGTCGCTGAGACTTGGGGCAGCGGAGGAGGAGCGGTCAAGAAGCAGAGAATGAAAGTGCTCAATTAGAGGGACATAAATAATGAATTGTTTCTTTTCGCTATCTAGCTTGTTGTCGTCGTATAGATGTTTTTGTGTAAAGAGAGTCAAAAGGTGCTCCCCTACCATCCTCCATCCCCCTCCTCTAATATCCAATGGTCTTGATAGGGTTCCTCCCCCTCCCCCTCCTTTGGGGGGAGCCGAAAGCCACAACAAAGCCCCTCCTCTGGTCCATGTCCCTGCCCTTCGTTTCCTCCTCTAGCTCCTTGTTCTTCCTGGCCAGTTTGCATCTCAGTCCACTGCTCAACTGCTCCCTCTTGATCCTGTTCTCCTCATTCTCCTCACGCCTCGCAAGGGCTCTGAGAGTAAACTCCACATAGATTTTGCCAAACTCTACCCCTCCGGTGATGGACATCCTCTCCCATGTACTCGACGGGTGAGAATTGGGCTCCCCGAGGATATTTAAGGTGCTTGAGAACTCCTTTGCCGGCTCCAAAACCTGATGTTTCTCCCCTCGACAAAATTCATCGCCCATCTCAACCTCAGAATCGACCTCGATCCGGGTCTGTGCCCTTTCCGTCGCTTGATCAGCTACCCACGGGCAAGATTCCATCGCCAAGAAGGGAAGGATGTTCGTCAACCAGATCTTTTCCCTTACTGAGTTCCTATGCTTGTCGAACTTCGGAAGTTTCTCCAAAGTTAGAACAAAGGAGCGAATATCCGAACATATTCTCTCGTTCTTGTCTATATCTGTGTTGAATTCAGCGCGGAAAGGTGATAAGGTGGTGATACTCGACATAGAAGTGCCTATAATTTTGGGTTGAAGGCAAATTGGAGCACCTGCAGCAGAAAGAGGTTGCGGGAGTTGTTGTCGAAGGTTTGCCCGAATTTTTGGCAACATTCTCAAAGATTCTTTATCGAACGAGAAACGCAAGTTTAACCCTTGATCTGTTTTCACATTGAAACGTCCGAGTGAATCATGACAAAGAAAGGAGATATGGAGCCAATGGGCATTGGAAATGAGTCCTCTAGGTACGATATCCACACACAACTCTCCTGGTTGATTATCTTCCACTATATCTCACCCTAACCCTCTTTTGTATTTCTTTCTGGCCTTTTTGTGGGTCCGACTACTTTTCCTCCCAATCGCAGCAGTGCTTATGGCACACAGGCCCCAAAACCCAATGACTTCCTCAGTGTCCTCTGCGGCAACTCAACTTATCTGAAAGAGAATGACGTTCCTAAGGAGGACTGTCCCTGTTATGACAAGTGCTGCTGTCTAAGTCCGTGTTGCAAGTACGACAGGTGCCTCTGTTGCTTCTCGCACCGCAGCCTCTGCATGAAGCGCTGCTGCCTGCCCTTCACCCTCATCCTGTTCATCCTCAACGTGGTCCTCTTCGCGCCGTACCCGGTGGACGTTTGGGTCTACGAGGAGAAATTGAAGGGCCAAGTCGACAAGCGTTCGATCCATTACGATGAGTATTCGTACGAGTTCTCTTTGGACGTCCTGGAGAAAACTCTAAAGGTGAGAACGTGGACATAGAAGGGAAAGAACATCGCGATGACGATCTTTGTTGGCCGCAAAACAAAGATGCCGAATTATAACTCATTTGCGCCACCTTTTGCGATTCGCTTCGCTCATCACAGTTCAAGATGAATGTGCCTCTTCTCTGCACAAACTACAACATGATGTATGCAATCTCGGCGGATGCCAAGTTCCAGGTGTACTACCCCGCACATTTGAAGACGGATGGGGTTAAGCTCGGCTCTGGGCAAGGGGGTGTAGGGGCGAACCCGAGAATGACGTGTGTTTTAAACACAGATTGTCATAAATGGTACGATGACTGGAGCAACGAACCATATAGGGATGGGTACGGCAATAAGGTGAAGAAGTCGACCTGGGATTGGAAAGACAATCCTGGAAGTGTCGATGTGGTTGGATTCTTTGAAGCTAGTTCTTCAGATTGGTCCTTGATGTATGATAGCATCAAGTCTGATTGCGCTTCCTGCAGCTTGAAGGCAGAAGAGTTGTGCACTTCCACCACGGATGTTTACATCACAGGGAGTGTCGGCCCCGATCCGGTACAGATGCCCAGAATGCATGGCCTCGTTGGTGACGTTGAGTTTGAGGAACTTGAAACGCTCGCATGCAGGGATGTGATTGGTTGCGGGGCTACTGGCATCTGCCCTCCTTTGATCTAAAAGGCGGAGCGACCGAAGATATTGAAGGTGGGGGGGGGGGGGTGGGGGGGGGAGGTGGGGGGGGCTACAAGAAGAAAAAGTAAAACAACAAGCAAATGTTCCTTCACCTTGCAATGTGACTACTTTATTTCTGCTAAACTTCAAATCCAAATTACGCAACATGGCCGCCCTTCATCTTCTTCTCGGCCACACAAGGCCCCTTAGTGGTCATGAACTGGACGCCCTTGTAGGTAGGCACGCCGTTGTTGTCCGTTACCAGCTCGGGGGCAATCTTCTCGAAGATCTTCTTTTTTGCGACCTTGTTCTCAGGCTCTGGGGGCGTGTCGAAGCCAGCGCAGATGATCCTCTCCCCCAGAGGGACACCCTCGGGAGGGATCACCAACTCAACGTCAGTGTGGTCGTCGTTCGAGGCGCACATAACCATCCCGTGGCTAGGGAAGCCGACAAGATTCCGCTTCTTGAGGTTGCAAAGCACCATGACGAGCTTGCCCTCCATATCTTCCTGCTTATAAAAAGGCCTGAGACCGCTAGCGATCTGTCTGATTCCGAGCTCTGGCCCGAGGTCGATGTCCTCGCAAAAGAGCTTGTCTGCGGTCTCATGTGGCCACACCTTGACGAGCTTGCCGACACGGATTTCAAGGGCTCCCACGGTGGGGCCGTCTGCCGTAGGTGCAGCAGCGGCGGCAGCCTTCTCCTTGGGTGGTTTCTTGGCCGCCTTGGCAGCCTTGGCAGCCTCCCTCTTCTCCCTTGCGGCCTTCTTCTCCTCCTCGCTCATGCCTCCGCCGGCTCCAACGACTGCCTTTCCGCCAGCCTTCTTGTCTCCGCCCTCCTTACCCTGGCTGTCTCCCCCACTTCCAACGACAACGTTAGCACTTGCCAACTCAACAAAAACCGGATCGGCAGTCTTGGCTCCATTGAGACTTTGAGTCTCAACTTTGCCGATCAGTCCGACATCAGAGAAGCCAACAGGGTCGTTGACAGACTCCGCCACAAAGGACGCCACACATGAGTGCCAGCGGCTGTAAAACGCGCAGCGAATGAATCATGAAAGGGTTGACGTCAGTGAGACAGATTCATTGTGAAACAGATTCGTGTGACGTATTCTTGTGGAGTATTCGTGGGCGTATTCATGCGACGTATTTATGTGGCGGGTTTCCGTTCTACCCTAACCCCCTTAATGCCATAGCTGCGCTCCTCCCTACATATTCCTCTGCCCATTCTCACCTGAACCAGTCACCCTCAAATTTCTCGTCCCCCTTCAACGAAAAGTAGACATACAGGTCGCCCAGACTGATACAGGGAGTACCGTTAATGAAGCTTTGGTTCTCCCCGCACCTCGAAATCAAGGCAGCGAGCTCCTTCTTCCCCAAGCCCTTCTCCTTTACCAATCCCCCCTCCACACCCTGCACAGCCTGGCTGGCGACGGCGACGGTACTTACGAACATTTTCTGGAGTGTAGCCAACACAGTGTAGTAGTCAGTCAACTCAGACGAGGAACCCTGAATAGACAGACTGAGATTGGGTCCAGTCTTCACACCAACATGAAAGTGAAGCCTCAGGGTCATCAGCAGGAACGACAAAAGAGGGGGAATGTTCTTTGGTACGACTAGCTCGCCGAGAGTAGGGGAAGATGAGGGTGCCATTAGATTTAGCTGAGAATGAAGAGAGAGCGTGATCGTAGACGTCGGGGGGGTGTCAGAAACTGGTCTATGGACACTTTCGCGACATTTGAATCTTTGCATTTCGCTATCTTCGCACGCCGCTGAAGCGCACTACATCGTAAAATCCTCTGGCCATTCGTTCACCTGTTTTTGACAATTTGGGGTGTGGACAACAACAAGTCCACAATCCGAAAATCGGATTTTATTTAGAATTTTAACCACCCCTACCCCTTAAATAGACCGGCCGTGAACTGCATGGCGGCACGTTCTACACTCTCGGACTTCAAGGTTGAGGTGAGCTATCGTACCGTCTACGTTTCCTGTCTTTGATGGCCTTGACTAACCCACCCCCCCCCTCTCTTGGTCGTTCGGCAGGGTAAATTGGGTTCTGGGTCTTTTGGGACTGTGTATCGGGCTCATCGGCTAAAAGATGGACTCTCTTATGTCATAAAGACTATCAAAATTGGCGAGTTGACTCATGCTGAACAGCTTGAGGCTATAAATGAGGTGAAGTTGCTTGCCTCGATACAGTCTCTCTATGTTGTGAAGTACTTTGACTCGTTCGTGGAGAATGAGACTCTGTATATTGTAATGGAATACTGTAATCGTGGGGATTTGAAGGGTTTGCTGAAGCGGCGGAAGTCCAAGGTGAGTAAATCTTTTTCATCCTCCTCCTTTACATCCTCCTCTTCATCTCCTCTTCATCCTCTACCTACACCAAGACACCTCTGACCCGCCGCCTCCCTAACCCCCCCCCCTTAGAAGGACACTCATCTCGAGTCAAATCGTTGCTGGTCCTTGATGCTTCAGATGATGCTTGGCCTTTATGACATTCACTGCCAGAAGGTGCTGCACAGGTGAGAATAGGGGGGGAGCGCGCCCGTGGAGTGATGAGGTAATACCTGAACGCTAACAGAGTACTTTGTTTTCCCTCCTTCTCACCTCTTACCTCCCCTTTCGCGCTTCCCTAGGGACATGAAAACTGCAAACGTGTTCCTCACCGCCAATCCGGATCCTGACACGGGGCCGCGCTACTTTGTGAAGATCGGAGACTTAGGGGTGGCGAAGCTGCTGGGCACGAGCACCGCATTTGCTAACACCGTGGTGGGGACCCCTTACTACCTGTCTCCAGAGCTTTGCGAGGACAAGCCATATAATGACAAGTCCGACGTATGGGCCCTTGGCGTCATACTCTACGAATGCCTTACGTTCAATCACCCCTTCGAGGCTCGCAACCAGTGCGCCCTTATTTTAAAGATCATCAAGGGCAAGTTCACTCCCATTTCGGACGATCACCCCGCCGACGAAAACCTTAAGAAGATTGTGTCAATGTGCCTCACGCATGACTGCGCCAAGAGGCCCTCCATTTCCGACCTCCTCTCGCTGAGTTACGTCCAGGACATGATCCACCAGCACGAATTAGAACTTCCGGAGAATATTGTGAGAGTGAAGAAAGTCAACGGTGCGGAGGTGCTTCATCCCGAGCAAGAGAAGCCTCCAACCACAACCACCGCCCTTCATTCGCGTCCGTCGAAGACCCTTCAAGCAAACCAGCAACCGACACCCTCCTCCGCCACCTCCCCAACTCCTACCGACACTCCCAAGGTGAAGAACTTGAACAAAGGCGGAAACAAGGCCCACGCCCACTCTAGATCACCGGCTACTCCCAAGGCCCTCAATCCAAAGCCGCCGACCCCGAACAAGTATGATCGAAAGAGAATTGTAACCGGGGCCCCCTCAAGGAACAACCAATACGAGAGCAACACTCCGTCGAAGAACGCTGCCGTGGCTCCTAGCAGTTTCAGCGTTAATGGCATCGGAGCTGTGAAGGTTGGGGCCGGAAAGCCGCTAGAGGTCATTCCTAGAAAGGGGAACGCGACCGGTATACGTGGAAATAGGGTAAGGGGGGGGCAGCGCAATGTCAGCACGATCGCCCAAACACGGCACCAGAAGATGGAAGCCAAGCCCTCCGGCCGTAGCAATGCCTACATGAAGCCGACTTCGAATCGATCTTCTTACGCCAAGGCTCAGTATTCTCATCAACAACAGGCGGAGCACAAGTTGTCAGGAGGAACCGGAGACAACGCAAACTTGGGTGACCTCATGACTGTGAATGGACATCCTTCTACTACCGACCTTCACGAAGCCCAAGCCCCCCCCCCACCTAGGCAGTCTAAGGTGGGGGTTGTTAGGGTGAAACCCGCCCCCGCAAAGCCTTTGCCTAGACATAAAAGAGTTGACCAACAAGTTGAAGACGACTTCCTTTCGGAGTCTAAGCTAGCTGCTTTGCACCCTAGCGAGGACTTCGATGCCAAGGACGCGTCGCTCCCGTCGACTGTCAACGGAGAGGATGCAGAGGGTGAGGATGTTGTTGAAAATGATTTTGCGGCCGTCCCGAAGTCCAGTTATGGTGGCGGCGTTGGTGGCGGCGATGGCAACGATGAAGACGACGATTATACTGACCCGGGTGATAACGCTAATGAATGCGACGACCACACTGATCCGGGTGACGATGGTAATGGCGGGGAGGTGCAGTGGACCGTGATTGATGATGATGATGATGATGATGATGATCACTGTGTCGGTGAGGCGGGTGGGGAAGAGAAGGCCGTTCCCAAAGAACAACGCCAAGACGACCTGGATCTTTTTTATTCTGGTGATTACGAGGCCTCTTTGCCGCCGGACGGTTCGGTCCAAATAGTTGACGACAATAACCATCCGCTTTACGAGGTCATGGAACCTCTCATTGACGATTTCGATGATGAAGATGAAGAGGTGGCTGGAGGGGAGGAGGACATGGATGCCACGATTGGCAGCGAAGACGAGCACAACTTGAATTCGGTGGAAGGCGCCAGAGTCTTGACGCCCCAGCCAACAAGGATCGAGCTGATAGGCAACATGCAGAAGTACGTGTCGGACCTTGACAAGCTAGTGTCGAGAGCAAGAAAACAGTGCAGGAAAATGCTTGGGACCGCCTTTGACGAGCTTCATACCTTGTTCAAGGAAAGGTTCATTGACGAGGAGGGGAGTATGATGCCGGACAGCAACCACTCGGAGGAGAAAACGGAAGAAATGCACCTTGCAGTTGAGTCCATGCAAGACGACATCGTGGAGCGCTGCGGTGGGGTTTTAGAGGCGTGCAGTGCAGTTTTCAACGTCCAGCGGCTCCTCGCTTTGGAGGCGGGTCTCGTCGAGGCGGAGAGGAACCTGGCCAGGGCGGTGGCTGGGGAAGAAATCAAAACGGGCGTCTTTGGAACGCCGAGGGGTCATGGAGTGGATGATGAAGAGACAGAGGGGGAGGAAGAGGAGGAGAGGGGGGGGGGGGAAGAAATTACCGATTACTATGAGGACGATAGCTTCGAAGAGTTTGTTGAGGAGGGCAAGGAGTGACTGTGGTCACAAAAAAAGCCGTTGTGACATCAAAATCTACGCCATCTTTATTTCTATTAGCGGTTCTATGTAGCGGTGTGAATACTCGCCTCGTTGGGGAACTTGCCGTTGTCGCCTCTTTTACTTCCAATGTCCTCTCCAACGTCATCTACCATGCCGAAAAGGAGGGTCAAGTTAATTCTCCTCATCTCGTACTCTTTTTTGAAGGTGTAGGTGTCGGTTTTATGCAACCTTCGGGAGTCGAAAACTACCGCCCTGTTGCACCTATAAGGGATATTGATATGCTTCGCTTCGTTGGCGTTCAACCAATCCATTCTGTCGCCCTCAAACCTCTCATTATTCCACTTGGCAAAATCAGACCCGAAAACTTCCTCGACCGGGGGGGCAGTGTCGTAGACGATGAGTCCTCCTGAATCAGGGTCCAAGTTGGCGTCGTCTGGGGTAATCCAGATATTAATGTTCACGATGGCTTGATCTGAAGATGAGCAAGGCGAGGAGATGTGGAGGGGAGGGTTAGCTGGGGATCGAGTTTCGCCTCTATCTCTCTCTCTCTCTCTCTCTCTCTCTCTCTCTCTCTCTCTCTCGCTCTCTCTCTCTCTCTCTCTCTCTCTCTCTCTCTCTCTCTCTATTTACCTCACCTGCGTGAATACCAATCCCGCCAGCCTCCGAGGAAACTGAGTCATACTTGTAAAACCACGACGTGGAAAGCGGAAAATTCAATATTTTCGGAAACCTTGCTCGCCATTCTTCTGACAGCTGGAGGAGCCAGGGTGACTCCCCCATACCCTGATCGATGTATGCGCCTACGTACGATTTCTTGCCATCGTAAAATATCGTCCCCTCGAGAGCCAACCTCCTCAGCTCGGAGAGGCAATCAGGAGTAAGAAGGTTGTCGATAACTGTTGCGAGTGAAGTACGAAGACTAGGAGTGAGTTTCAATTAGGGATACAATTGTTACAACTTTGTCCATCCTCACCGAGGACCTTCCCCGCGAGGTAGGCCTGCTGAATTTCTTCAAAATCAAGCTTAGGATTGAGGCAAAAGGGATTCGTGGACCGAAGGGGGAGGGGTGAAGGCATATGAATGAGAGTGTTGAAGGTTCCCTGCATGATATCCGTCATCCACGGGTTCAGGAGGAAGGTGGATCGCCGGAAGTCAGGGTGACAACCTGTGGAATGGGATCTTGTGGAAACGTCGTAAATACATCCATCTCCCCCCACAGCCTTCAACATCTCTGGGATAACCTTCCACCGAATGTTGTAGGTAATATCCAAGAAAGGTGGCGGTAGTTCGCCAAGTTTAACCAGGTACTCAAGCTGGTCAGCGTGGTGCTCCAAGTGATGGACAGAGGTTAAATAGAAGTTCCCCTTCTTGTGAGGATCCGTGGGAGATCCTCGCTCCAACGAAACCAATTCTATAAGTCCACTTTCATTGTTTATACTTTTCTTACAATGCTCCTCGTACGAGGGCAAAAGGCTTTCCATGCGCTGTCTCTTGGAGAGGAAGTAGTCCTCAATTAGTGTGTGAGTGTCAGAAGGAGAGGAGGACTCGGAAACGTACTCGCTGAATGGTATGCCGCGCACGCAACGGTCGTACATCCGTCGCACATCCATGAGGTGCCCATAGTCCACGAATGAGTTGTCATGAATGACCCGAACAGCAGTTGACAGCAATGTGAAACAATTTTGAATCGACTCCAGCACTGAAAGGTTGGGAGACAATAGAGAGGGCTCACTGATGATAATTTGTGCAAGAGATGGATATCGCGGTCTATTGAAAACTCGAGGAGTCTCCTCGCTGATTATATCTGACTTGATCTCATAGAAGTTGACAATAAGGAAGATGAGGGAGGAGAGCCGTAGTAATGCATATGACATGGGCATTTATCGATTATTAGATGACTTGATGTGAGAGAGGAATTACGGTAAGCTGCATATAACTGCATATAACGTCCAAAATGGGGGAGAAAATCTGAAGAGCTTCTCTATTAAAGAATCAAAATTGGTGTTCCATGGCGAGAGGTGGCGGTAGTGGAATACAACGCAATATAAGATGCGGCGTATGCAAGGTAAGCATGAGAAGATGGGTTAGGGATGGGTTAGGGAAGAAATGACTGGGCTGCCGCTCGGTGGGAAGACCGCTTATCTCCATTATAACACCATTTTAACACCATTTTAACACTTTTTGTTGCCTAAAACTGACTTACTAGGGCTGTCTTGCAGATGAATGCGGTGCGTGTCCTCAATGTTTGAATATGAAAAAGAATGGGGGTCCTGGGACAATGCGTCAGTCCTGTGTCCATAGGAAGTGTCGAGTGCTGCTGTCAAAGCAGGGGAAGTCGGACCAAAACGGTGATATTCCCCTGCACGCCATGCAGAATTTTTCCTCCTGCGCCCCCGTGGGTAGGGAGTACGTAAGCGGGCTGTGGAGGGACGGGCAAGGTCAACTTATCAAGTACAACACGCCTGGGAGGTGCGCTGGCTGCAATGGGGCACGCGACGAGGAGTGCACGGAGCTGGACGAGCCGACGGTGCTGTGTGATGGCAACTTCTGCACCAGGGAGTATCATCTCAAGTGCGCCAACCTTGAGGCCATTCCGGAGTCTGAGTTTTTCTGCTTCGACTGTTGCCCCATGGGGGCGAGCAAGGGCCTCAACGACTTCTTCTACGATTGTGAATCGAACAAGAGCGTGTGCGGCTCTAGCGAGGCCTTTGTAATGGCCAAGGCGAAGAAGGCCCTCAAGGGTGCGGGCTTTGGGACTAAGGATGTTGAAAAGTGCATGGCTGAGTTCGGTAAGGGAGGCAAGTTCGAGAGTGAGATTGGCTCGTTCACGCTCCGCAGGGAGAGGGCCTTGGAGGACCTTGCGGGGAGCCTAGGGGAGGAGGACAATGAGGATGATGGTGACGGTGGTAAGCACGCAGACGGGAATGAAGATCAAGACGAAGATCACGATGACGCTAGCATCGTCGCCTCTCCCTTCTCCAAAAAGAAGCGACCTTCTGCTCCTAAACAAGACAACCCCCTCCTCGGGCAGTCTGTGAGGCTTTATTGCCCAAACGACAACACGTACCATGTGGGGAGGATCATTAGCCACAGGAGGCACGCACGTCCCTACGTCGCCTCGACCAATCAAAAGAAGTCCCTTTCGCGTGAGGACGTTGTGAATAATAGTCAACCCCCTGAGACTTTTTACGGCGTGGGTGGGCACGAAAACCTCGAGTTCTTGGTCAGGTTTAGGTCCGGGACGGCTCGGAGGAAGGTGCCAGTTCACAGGTGGATCGTGCTTGAAGAGCACGCTGTGGCTGTGACGTGTGCTGTGGTTTGGGGGAAAGCGAAAGACCGGCCCTGGTGGCCAGCGCAGATTGTTGTCAGGAGCAGCCTCGAGATACTGCAGGATTATTTGAGTGACGAGGCGGACGGGGTGGAGGTCGCTGGAGGGGAGGATAGTGCGAGCGGGGCTGTTGGGAGCGCTGTTGGGAGCGCTTTATTCTTTGGAGAACAAACGAAGTGCAGTTGCACCCTCTCTTCACAAATCACGAATTTCCTCTCCCCAAAATTCGCGACGAAGAGGGCTACTAGCGACAACTTACTCTGCATAGCTGTCGCGATGGCGCAGGTCGAGCTTGAAGAGCAGCGGAGAGTCAGGACGTGGTATGATTTGAAGTGCCAGGAGGGGGACGAAGGCATTGCGGCCATCGCCGCTGCCAGTTCCGCCATGGTTGGGAGGACGGAGAGGGTGGGGGGTGACGATAGGGACATGGAGGACGAAGGGGACAGCAAGAAATCGCGGTCTTCTATTGCTGCGAAGTTTTCTTCCAGCAGCGGGGGGGGGGGGAGAGGGGAGGAGGAGGAGGAGGACGACGACGAGGGCAAGGGCAAGGCAAAGTTTCCCAGCGTGCCCCCGGGTTCCAACTCACTTGTGAGTAAGGGCGTGACGTCGGAGGTGCTAATGGACATGACGGAGGGGAGGGGGGACGTGGTAGGGGGGGTAAGGACGAAGAAGCGCAAGAGGAAGAAAGTCAGCAGTGTTGAGGTTGCAAAGATTGACGCTGAAACTTTGAAGGCCGTCAAAGATGGTAGGAGGGGCGGCAGAAAGTAGATTCGTACAATTAAAAATAGACAACCCATTGTCCTCAAAATAGCTTGAAGTTATTTTCGTCGCTGCGAAGAGGAGGGACGAGCGAAGCGACGACCGATGTGAGTCAGTTCTGGTTTGCACATAGATTTGTTAGTCGTTGCAAGGAGGAACACGCGCTCTCACCTAGTCTTCACCCAGTTTTTGAGGTTATTTTCCATGGCGCTTGATTTTGTTTGCGAGTAGGAGGATCGTTTCACGAGGAATGTTTTGGCATCCTGGTAGGTGGGGGGTCGGGGGGTGGTGGGTTGGGGGAGGGAGACCTCGAGCGCAAGTCTTGAGGATTGGGAGGGGGGAGGAGGTGAGTTTGAATGCCATTACGTCGTCGCGCCACCCTCCCCCCTCATCTCACCCCAACAATTCTCTCCTGCACAGCCTTGAAAAGGGTGGCACGGGGGGTGTATCAGGGGTCGAAGCGGGCAAGATAGCAGCAGCAGCAGAGTCCGTTGGTTGTTTCTCAATTTTCCTTTTCTTCTTTTTACCCTGCTCCTGCCTGACTCCCGTCGCCCCAACCACTATCTCCGTGTGGCTCGCCCCGCCCTTCCCCGCTTTGTAGTCGGTGTAGACGAAGTTTATGGACATCCCTGAGGGGGATATCTTCTTGAACTTTTCCTGTGGGAAAGGAGAGGAGCGGACACAGATGAGGGTCAATCATATCGCGTGTTGGGGTGTCCTTTACTCCTCTTCGCTGCGCACCTGCTTCGACATTCTGCTTAGCTCCCACGTTGGCGATAAGGAGGATTGGGGGATCACGTGGGCTTCGCAACCGCCGCGCTCGGTGATAGCTCTGGTCAGCGAGGCTTGCTGGCTCGCAATGGATGAGGGTGAGGTGCAGCGGGGATCCCCGACCACGACCACGGACGATAAGACAGGGGGGGGGGAGATGGACTGCACCAAAGAACCCCCTAGACCTAAGATTGACCATCTTAATATCTTGTCGGAGCAGCAGTGGGATAAAGACCGGTGTGGGGTAGGGATGTTGGACCTACCCGACTTCAAGCGGAGGGTCGCGAGGGCTTGGGATTCCGGCTCCCGAACTGGGGTTGGGTTGGGGTTTGCGGAAGTATTTGAGCAAATCTTAGCGCCAGTAAAGGTCGGTGTTGAATCCTTGTCGATGTTATAGATGGCAGCATCCCCACAAGGAGACTCCGACACGTAGAGATGGAATTTCAGTTCGGGTCTGAGGGAGAAAGGGAGGGGCGTAGGGGATGGGGGTAATGGTGATGATAATGAAGTGAATGTGGATGATGATTTGATTGGTGTAGATGTGAGTGTTGATGTGAGTGTTGATGTGAGTGTTGATGTGGGTGCAGGCGTTGTGGACGTCGTGGAAGTGGGGTGAACCAGCAAGCGACCAACCCCAGACTTCATCTCCTCAAGCAGAACTCTAGTGAAGCCTCTCTTGGCCAAAACTTCCGCGTGGCAGTCGTGAAGAACGTAACCTCTTGGCTCCTGGTTGATCAACTTGGGGCCCACGCATTTTGATCCCGTAGCGATGCTTACAACCCACAGCTTCCTCCCCTCCTCACAGGTCTCCTCACAGGTCTTCTCACAGGTCTCCTCGCAGACTATGGATGATAAAACGCACCATTCCCCCGTTGATGGCAGTGCTTTGCCACGATTTGGCAATGATGAGTATGTTTCCATCACACAACTATGAATCTGAGAGTACAGCGTTGAGTGGAGTGGAGTGGAGGGAGAAACTGCTTGCATGATGCCGTCGCCGACAAGGGGGCTCAATTATGGGCTCAATTATGAATCTAATACTTCGAATTGAATATACGAGAGTGGAGATACGGTGCCTTTATTGCACTCCTAAAGTGCTCGGAGAATGTTACTTCCCAAAACGCTGTATTTACACCCACTCCAGTCAAGGAAAAAATACTTGTAAAAAATCAGACTGTTAATTTGAAGGTCAGGAAACCCTTTTTATCACTTTCCACCGTCAGTTAAAGAACAAAAAAATCCTATATTTACTCAGTAACAATGTCATACCGTCGATTTACCCAAGTACCTCCAGGAGGGCACACCTCCATAAGCTTATCATGGGGCGCCCCCGAGGAACCTGCTCCTCAGCAAGGTCTTCAAAATCACTATAGCGAGATGCCTCATCACGCTCAAACTTATCATGCACCTCAACGGCGGCATATGAGTGAATTGGAGCAAGCCCCTCAGCAGTACTATAGACCTCAGGCTCGTCCCCAACAGTCACCTCAGCAGCAGAGGGCTTACCAGGGGGAGGACAACTTTCATTACGAGAAGGAGATGAAATTATTGCAAGCAAAGAGGGAGCAAAGTTTTGCGAGCGCCTGCCTTGAGCCTGCCGGGGCCAAATCTGGGGAGGGTAAGCTTCTATCCCAAAGTCTAGATAATTCTAATTCTAACCCCTTCTCACTTTTCACATCACTCCCCCCCCATACAGTGACCCACGCAGACAACTACTCCGAGTACCAGCCCTTCGAACAGCCCCTCCGTGCCACAAAGCGCACCGCTTTTCCCCAGTATGCGGCCTCCTCAGGCAGTCAAGGGCGGGGGGCCTCGGTTGGTCCCTCTGTTCACGAGCTCGAAATCCAAAGGGTTGAGGCAGAGAGGAGGAGGCGAGAGAAAGAGAGGGAGGAGGCCAACCTCTATCGGGCCGTCCAGCCCGGGAACGATCTCAACCGCCACGTCACAGGGGAGGTTTACGCGCAGCAGCTTATGGCCGACATATCTGAGCAGAGGATGAAGAACGAGGAGGACAAAAGGAGGAAAATTGAAGAGGAGAGGAGGGACGAAGAAAGGGTCAGGAGGGAGGCGGCGGCGCTCAGGAATCAGGTGGTGGAAGAAATTGACAAGCAGAAGGAGAGGCAAGCTCTCGTTGAGAGGAGGGACGAAATCGCCAGACAGCAGTATGAGAGGAGGCTGGACGAGGCCGCGCAGAGGTCTCAGGAAAAGAGGAGTGGGGGTAGGGGTGGCTTCGGCAATGGCTTCAGCACGTCCGACTACTTCGAAGGGAGGCTCAGCAAGCCAAAGAACCCCCACGCCTCGAAGCTTCAAGAAATGAGAGAGAAAAGGTGGCAGATGGAAGAGTCTTCCGGGAAGGCTGGGATGGGGAACCTAGGGGCGGAGAATAGGAACCCTCAACAGCTCGTTTGGAAGCCAATTCAGCCCATTCCGAGGCAGGGGGGAAGGGCATCGTCGATCAACTTGAGTTGGGAGTAGTTGTGATCGGAGTCGTCATGTAATATTTTTTGGTAGAAACGTCTCGGAGTATTTTATGTTTTCGTGATCCTTGGGCCTCAAAGGACTTCCTGTAGGGCCCAAATTAATTATCTCCCAAATTACTGCTTCCTTCCTTTCACGACATTTTCTTCAATTTTGTGACGAAACGAATATAATTTCTGTAGAACTTCGCTTCATAGATCGTCGTTTGCTTGATTGTTGGTTGAAATAAGAACATAGGCATCGAGACCCTCAGTTCGGCCCCCAAAGATGTCAGGCGGGTGGGAGGCCCTGCCGCTCCTCGACGAACTCCTCTCTTATGTTGCGACTACAGATTGGATGCTACCAACAGCTATCCAAGAAGAAGCTATACCGTTGATCCTTGGGGGGGGTGATGTCTTGGCTGCCGCAGAGACAGGAAGTGGAAAGACTGGAGCCTTCGCTTTGCCCGTCCTACAGCTCTGCGTGGAGGAATACCGGGAGAAGAGGGAGGGTAAGAGGGGAGTGGTGAAGACAGATGTTCGAAAGGACGAGCCTTACTTCGTCATGTCTTCTGTGGATAGAGATCCTTCCATTTCCCTCGCGTCCGGGGGACTCACCGTGCAGACAAGGAAGGAGAACGGATGGGCAGGGGTCAGGTGTACGACGGGAGTCGCGTCCGGGAGCTACTCGTTCGCGGTGAAGTGCGAGGACGAGGGCATCGTGAGGGTGGGTGTCGCGTCCTCTGCGGCCAGGTTGGAGCTCGGTAAGGATACGGCCTCGTACGGCTTCGGGGGGACCGGGATGAAGGTACAGAGCAGCAAGTTCGAGAAGTGGGGAGAGTCCTACGGGAAGGGCGACGTGGTGGGATGCTACTTCAGCATTGGGGAGGATAGGAGGGTCCAAGTGGGGTGGACAAAGAATGGGAAGGATCTCGGAATCGGCTTCGACACGGTTGTAGGAGAAAGTGAGCTGGAGGGGGGGCTCTTTCCGACGGTCGCGATGAAGAACGCCCAGTGCACTTTCGACTTGGGGGCCGGCGGGCTTGGGAGCTTGGGAGGGGTGGCCTTCTCGGAGGCTGACGAAGCGGTGCTGGTGAAGAACGAGAACGCGCGGGGTGAGCAAGACACGGAAGGGGGGGGTTACACCACCGGGTGGAACGGCAACGGACCCTTGGCAATTGTCCTCGAGCCTGTCAGGGATCTTGCGGAGCAAACCTACAACACTTTTGCGTCCCTTGCGTCGAACCTGAACGACCCGCCGATTAAAGCAGCGTTGTTGGTGGGAGGGTACTCTCCCAAGCCTGTCCTAGAGAGGCTCAAGAACAACGATGTTGATGTCCTAGTCGGGACTGTTCCCATAATCTCCCAATTCATGAAGCAGAAGAAGATCAACCCCAAGCGCTGTAAGTTTTTCGTGCTGGACGAGGCCGACCAGCTGGCGGAGAAGGACAACGTCGAGGGCGTCAAGGCAATATATTCCATGCTACCCCGAAGCAAGTTGGACCTTCAGGTGTGCTTCTTCTCTGCGACCCTCCACTCTGAGTCTGTCAAGTCGCTCGTTTCCGAGATATGCAGCAAGCCGATGTGGATCGATCTAAAGGGGAAGGAGAGTGTCCCGGACACGGTCCACCATTGCGTGATTAGGGTCGATCCGAAGAAGCACGACCTGGACAACCTAGTCCTCGCAAAGAGCATCAACCTGCTCGGCAGTGAGGCGAAGAAGTGGGTCGTCACTGACGCCGTCCACCACAAGTATGGCAAGGTCGAGGAAGAGGTCGAGTGGGAAGTCATGTCAGAGGAAGAGAAAATGAGCCAGAGGATCAAGGCTATGAAGCCTGTTGTGTTGTTGAAACTCATTGAACAGCTGGACATGGAGCAGGTGCTCGTGTTCTGTCGCACGAACCTGGACTGCGATCATTTGGAAAAGTTCTTCGTCGCGGCGGGGGGGGGGGGCAAGTTCAGTGGCAAGAAGGAGGGGGGGAAGCAGGGTATTTACTCGTGCTGTGTGTTGGCTGGGATGAGAAGTCAGCAGGAGAGGAAACAGAACCTGGAAGCTTTCAAGGACGGAGAAGTGCGGATTCTCATTGCCACGGACGTCGCGGCAAGAGGCATTGACGTCTCGGGGCTACCATACGTCGTGAACATGACCCTTCCCGAGCAGTCCGAGAACTACATCCACAGGGTCGGCAGGGTCGGGCGGGCCGAAAGGATGGGCCTCGCTATTAGTTTGGTGGCGGCGAACGTCAAGGAAAAGGTCTGGTGGTGCCAGAACAAGAAGAAGCCGCCCCAGTTCGACCGGAGACTCTTTGATGAGGGGGGGAACTGCAAGTGGCAGTCCGAGGGGAAAATGATGCATGAGGTAGAGAAGCGGCTGGGGAACTTAAAGGTGACGCCCATACAGCTCCCGCATCTAGATCTTCCCCCAGACATCCAACAAATGCTCAAGTCGGGGGGCTACGGCGAAATGCAGGGCACAGACGCGAGCAACCCCGACTTTGCCATTCACCTCGCGGAGCTCGTAGGGGAGGTCAGGGAGCTTGGAGCGTTGGAGTTCAACCTCCAAACGAACTGGCTCCGCAGCGTCTACAGGAAAGCGCAGGAGGGGGAAGAGGGGGAGGGGATGGGGCAAATGCAAATCAATGCTGATGGGAAGCACTCGAGCTCCATGTTCGGACTGCAGCTACCGGGAGAAGGAGCGGGGGGGGGGGTGGACAAATAAAGGAGCTTGGGCACTGAATCCCACTATAAACCCATGATTACGCTTAATTCTGCTCTGTGATTTCTCCCTTTATCAATCACAAATCATGTCAATGTCAGTCAACTTTGCTCGCAACATGTTTCAAAAGTCTTCTAAATTCTTTACTGTTTACTGAATATCTTTCAATTTGTATCAAATCTGCTCAATTGATGTTAAAATGTACAACAAATTATATAGAAAAATATTTTACATCTGAGAAATTTCAAATATTTATTTAGGTGATATGAACATACAAAGCATTCAATTTGCGATACATTTATGATAATATCATTTATCAAGTTACATTTGAGACAATAATAAAATTATATTTTTGAGGTGTCAAAATACGTTTAATATTATCACATATACTAAATTAGTTTATAAATTTGATCCTTTATATTTATATATATTTCGTAGGTGTAAAATAGACAATTTAATTTTGCCGATTTTCATTTTTCGAGTGTGACATCAAGGACGACCAAGAAGAAAAAAATTGGAGCGATAACAGGATACTAGGTATTAGAGATTATAGAGAGAAAGGCCAGAGGGCTATAGACAGAGAAGAAAGGACAAAGGATTCTGTGCGTAGGTGCGTCACACTATGTCTTTCCACAAAAATAGCGTGCAACAAGTTTCAAGTATAGCCCATAGACTAGTATATTATGATATTTGAGAAGGCGATTATCTGTCAATCAAATCCCTTCATCCATCTTCCTCTCCCTCTTCTCTTCTGATCTAAAAGTGCAGGACCTGACATGATACCCCACAGGACGGCCTCCTCGTGCACCTCCATGTCACACAACATTCTAACCTCCATCTCCACCTCATTCTCCACCTCCACCTCCATCTCCATCTCCCCATCCACCTCCATCTCCACCTCCATCTCCTCCTCCATTTCCTCCTTGAGACGGTTCAGCCGGTGCAGGGAAGAGGGCCCTTAGCTTCTCGATGGGCATGCTCTGGAGCCAGACCTTCCCAGGCCCGGTCAACACGGTGTTGTAGGCTCCCTCGCCAGCGCAGCACATGGCACCGCAGTCCCCAACCCGGCGGACGTCCACCTGGACCGATCCAGTTATGGCGAGGATGCTGTTGGTGTCCACAATGAACTCCTCCCCGGGGGAGAGCTCCCTGGTGATGACGGTTCCCATTGCCGAGAGGAAGGACCATTCCCCCCCCTTGAGCTCCTGCATAATGAAGTCGAGGCCTCCGCAGCACTGACCGGCAAAGCTCTCGGAAGGGTTGAATCCGGCGAGCACCTGTGTCTCATTGTCTCCTGTGCTGCAAACCCATGCCCCCCTCTTGCACCTAAGGGTGCCGTCGATCTGGCTCATATCGATGGGTACCATAACTCCCGGAATATCCGTCGTCATAGCAACGTACCCTGGTCCCTGTGTCTTGTTGGTGTAGACGCACTTCCACGGATCCTCTCCTCCCATAGCGCTACCTATGATGGACATGAGCCCTCCACTTTTGATCTGGAGCTTGCAGCCGTTGTTCATGTAGCACATTGCCCCCGGTTGGCATGTTATCGCCTGCCCAGGCTGAAGCGGAAATTGAACGATTTGACAGGTGGTGCCAATGATCTCAAAGCGCGGCAACCCATCATTGTCAGGCGCACTGGGATTCGGGGGGACGGGACGGGGGTGGGTGAATGCGAGACGTGTTAGATTTTAGAGTGCACACCACCGACACAGCACCGACACAGCACCGACACAGCACCGATAGCTTCCTCCACCCC
>BRYA01000062.1:40068-62305 GCA_030267965.1 Triparma columacea | reverse complement strand
GAGGAAGTTGGAACAGTTTTCTTCACCTTTGCGACTTTCGGATCCATAAAAGCGCCCCCCGCCCCCTCTAACTTCCATGTTCTCCCTAAACGGCCCAAAATGTCAACTATTCTTCCCACAAGCCCTCCTCAACCCCCCCCCCCCCGCACGTCGAAGATATGGCCATCATAACACCTCCTTCTCACCCCTTTCTTCACTATCCCCCCACCTCAGGAGGTCAACGAGGACGGGCTTCTTGTTTTCAAATCGACGGGCTGGCAAAAGTTCGAGATTTTGTACCCCGATGAGCCCAAATACAACGTCACCGGAGCGGACTCACAGGTTGTTACTGTGCAGCTCGCCGGCGCCGAATCCGTTTACTCCGAGCCTGGCACGATGATGTATATGTCCGAACACATTGCAAGTAACACTGAGTGCGGGGGATGCTTCCAGCGCTGCTGCTCTGGAGAGTCCTGCTGCACCATGGTCATGGAGAACACTCAGGAGGAGCTCGGCTTCGTCGGCCTCACCCCCAACTTCCCTTCTAAGGTCATCCCCGTTGATCTCAACAGCAAAAACGTGAATGGAAGCCTCGTGTGCAAGGCCGGGAGCTACATGGCGCACTATGGAGAGTGCGAAATTGAGACTGACTTCGATTTCAACCCATGCAAGGCTTGCTGTGGAGGAGCGGGCTTCATTCGCCAAGGCCTCAAGGGTACCGGGACCGTGTTCTTGAACTCTACCGGTACCATCATGCAGAAGGTCCTTGAAGACGGAGAGAAGATTGTTGTGGACACCAATTGCGTGCTCGCCTGGGCCGAGGGGGTGGAGATGGAGCTCCAGAGCGCCGGGGGATGCTGCGGTATGGTGGTTGGCGGAGAGGGAATCTTCAACACTGTCTTCGTTGGCCCGGGGTTAGTCATGGTCTCCTCCATGAATCCTGAACAGTACAGGATTGCAGTCGCTCCCGAACCCAAGGCCTCGAACGGACCTACGGCTGGAGGTTAGAACCAAAACAAAAACACACGGGCTCGGCTTTTTATTACAGAATTTAATACTGTCATTACGCACGCGCCGGGCTTTTACATCCATCTCCCAACGCATAATTGGACAAAATAGTGTTTTTTTCTCCTAAAAATTCTTCCAAAACCCAATTAATTCTGCAATAACAGTTGACGCCCGCATCGAAGTACAGCCCTCCACATACTCTTGATGTCAAAGGCAAAACCTCAACATGTTGCCTCCTCCTCGCCGCCCCAACCCGAGAATGAAGAAATCTCAGGAGAAATCTCCACACTACAGGGTCCGGCGATTGCCCTCCCTCTGACCTCTCCAACCATATACGCTACCAGTGCCCCCTCAGATCCTATACAACCCCTTCAACCCACTCCTTCCGTTCTGTCATCTTTCTACGCTACGACTCTTTCTCAACCTTTGGCACCTTCAGTATCGAGCCGAGTTAAAGATGGTCCATTTATTGCACAGACGTACGTCGGATTGATGGAAGAGGTTCTGAAACTTTACCTCTCTCTGACATCTTCCTTCGTTTCACCGCCCTCTCCGTCCTCCCCCTCCACCGTCGACAACATTTGCGTCCTTCTCCCCAACTCCCCAACATTTTCAATAATTTCCCTAGCAACGTCTTCACTGCACTCCGCCCTAGTCCCACTTTACACCACAAGCACGCAGGATCATAGGGAGTACATTGTTCAGCAGACTTGCCCCGCTCTCATGTACGTCGACTACAGGCTTCTCGACTTGCTCCCTCAAGGTTCCTGTGATTCAACGACTCTCATTATAACCGGGGGTCCCGTTCCAACCTCTTTCTCAGCACCAAACTTTCTGCGCGTGACCAGTCTTGCCGAAGTCATGGCGGAGGGCTCTGTCCTCCTAGAGTCGAGGTTGAGGTGAGAATGGGCAAAAAGTAGAGCGTTAAGGGGTGAAGCGACGCTGTCGGAAGAGGAGTGTAGAAAGGAAAAAATCGTCCAACGCAACCCTTTCTACTTATTCTACTCTTGAAACTCACACACTCGCTTCTCTCGCCGCAAGCAGATTCTCCTCCCCCACCCCCCTCTCCCCCACCTCTCCGATCCCCGCCCTCTTCTCAAAGCTGATAACTTCTCCATCGCCATTTTCTATTCACACAATCTGCTACACCTCTGGAACGACCGGGAACCCCAAGGGTTGCGTCATTACCCAGCGCAACGTCACCTTCATGCTCCAGTCAATGAAGGTTCACTTGTCCTTCGAGATCAGCCTCGGGACGGTGCACTTCAGCTACCTTCCCCTCTCCCACGTCTTCGAAAGGATTGTGACGGAGGGAATGCTTGGAGGGGGAGGGGAGATTAGGTACATGAGGTGGAACCCCTCGAGCAAAGTCACATCTACCTACCTGCTAGAGGACCTCAAGGTGGCCAGGCCAACTCTCTTCACCGCCGCGCCGAGGGTCTTGGAAAAGATAAGGTCGGGCTTGGAGGCGAAAGTTACAGCCGCCGGTGGAATGAAGTCGAAGCTCTACAACTACGGTATAAAGACCAAATCGGTCGCGTACGCCTCCTCCCAATCTACGCATCATCCTCTCTTCGACAAGCTCCTTTTCAGCAAAATTAGAGCTGCCCTTGGCCTGGACCGATGCACGATGCTAATATCGGGGTCTGCTCCCCTCCGTCCCTCAACTTTTGTCTGGCTCTCTTGTATCCTCCCCGGAACCGCCATCATTGAGGGTTACGGCTTGACTGAGACGACGGGGGGGGTCACTGTGGCTAGGCCGGGAGAGGGCAACGCAGGGTGCGTTGGAGGCAATGTCAACGGGGTTGAAGTCAGGTGAGAATGAACGAGAAATTTAATGGAGGAGGAGGATACATTTCTAATTTTTGCGACTACACACCCCTTCCCACCGCAGAATTGTCAATGTTGAGGGGGTAGAAGAAGGCGGGGAGATTGAGGTCAGGGGTGAGAACGTCATCGATGGTTACTATGTACAAGGAGGGGGCTATAAGAGCTGCAAAGACAAGGACGGCTGGTTCAAAACGGGGGACATTGGGGTTTTTGAGGGAGGTGGACTGAGGATTCTTGACCGCATCAAGAATTGTTTCAAGCTTCAGCAGGGGGAATTCGTCAGCGCCGAAAAGATCGAAGCCGTCGTTATGGGCGTCACCGAGGTCGATCAATGCCTTGTGTACGGCGATGGGACGAGAGATTGGCTTGTAGTGGTTGTCGTTCTTGCCGAAGGGTGCGAAGGCGCCGATAAGGAAGTACTAAGGAGTAATATCATGGCCACCTGCAGAGCGGCAAAGCTCAATGGCTTCGAGGTCCCAAGGGAGGTCGTCGTTGCATCAGAGGCTTGGACCCCGGACAATAAATTCACGACACCCACATTCAAAGTTGTCAGGAACAAGGTCAAGGCAGCGTACAAAAGGGAAATCGAAGAGGCATACAGGAGAGGGGGTGCTAGGAGTAAGTTGTAGGATTCTTATCACGAAGAGTTCAGTAAAACATAGAGAGAATTTCAAAAATAGAACAGTTCTGCATTAACTAACTTGCTCTATGCTGTATACCCCATCCTTGCGCACAAACTTCATAGCCTTACACTCACAGTTCGAGAACCGGGCCACATCATCCTTGACGACAACAGAAGAAGACGAAAATAGTTTCCGGAAGAAACCACCATGAGCGACAATAGCGATCTCAGTCTCGTTCCTCCTCCAAAGGAGGTCCAGTGCCTTCAAGCCTCTCGCCCTAACACTTTCATCACTCTCAAGCTCATCAGCGGTCCAATCCACGTCATCATCATTGCTGACTCCGCTGAAGTCCCAGTGAGGATATAGCTTCTCCAGCATTGACCGCTTGCGCCTCTTGCCATTCAGCAACAGCCCATTAATCTCCCTAACCTCCTCCAGGATGATCCTTGTCGGGGGATCTCGACGAGGAAAGATCAAATCGGCTGTGTCTATACACCGTGACAATGGAGAGGAAACTAAAAGCTCCAGTTTCTCTGCGATCTGCGAAGACATCGGTGAGTCACTAGCTTCCTTGGCCTGGACGATACCCTCCTCCGTCAGAGCGGAATCCAGACTATCGTCCTCCTTCATCTGATCCAAAAACTCTTGGAAAGTACAGCCCGCTGCTCTCATTGGTTCAGCTCGCACATTATGAAATGCCTGCCCGTGTCGAAGGAAGTACAAATTCTTGACCTTGGCCATGTTTGAGGAAGAGGCGTTGACAACCTCAACCTACTGAATTTTAGATGCGCCACGAACTCAGTATCTGACAATTAAACTGTTTGGGGACTGTGTGATTATTAACTCAATTTTTTCTCAGAAGGGCTCTCAATTTTGTGTGGAGAAAGGACCCAGCCCTGACTGCGATGTTGGGCAACTATGGGGCCTCGTTGCCACCACGCCGGAAGAGGCGCCCAAGGAAATTGCCTCGTGCTCCTCCCCTGGGGGTCAAGCCTAATCCTCCCCTCGAGACTGTTGGTCCTCCAGAAGAGGATGAAAGGCAAGGCTCCCCTTCTGGCTCTTCTCGCTCGAGTCAAAGCTCATTATCGGACGCCGCATTGAGGAGGCACACTGCCCCGGTGCCATCAATGATCCCAGAGCAGGTACTGGCGCCCCTCCCTCCTCGAACAACTGGGAACAAGTATTACAGGGACGACTCTGATTCCGACGAGTCGGATTCCGGGGCTTCATCGACATCATCTATGTCACCCCCCCAGACTCCGGCGTCGTCGACCCAGCAAGCCCCTCAAATGAATTTCTTCGCCAAGTTGATGGCCTCGGGCACGAGAGACATGAACGCAACACCCCCAGCCAAGGGGACGGAACGGAAGGAATTCTTGAAGCACTACTACCACAACTACTCGGAATTTAGCGCCTCTAAGCAGGCGGACGAGAAGCTTTTCAAGCGCTTCGCCTCGTTGCATGAGAGTGACCCGAAGCACCCTAGTCCCTTCAATTCTTTACCACCCACCCAGCTCCTGAAGCTACTGAAGACATGGCGCTTCAAGAGAGACGACGAATACGACAACAGCTGGGAGACCCCAATTCCGCCTTGGATCAGTCGCAACACTGCGGCGAAAATGGCGGAAATGGAAAGGGAGAATGCGGAGCGTCAGCTCATGCTGATCGAGGACCTCGCGACGAGCGAGCTGGAGGGGAAGCGCGCCAATTACGCCCGAAAAGTGAACGATTTCTGCTTTAAGGTTGCCAATTATCTCCTTGCCAAGGCCATGCCTCCCATGTGGGTCAAGGTGGACGAGAGGCAGAACGAGAGGCTGGAATTAAATAATATGGCCAGGGCAGATGTAATGAGCAAGGTGGAAGAGAAACGCTACAAGAAGGAGCTTGAGGAGAAGAAGTACAAGTTTCTTAGCACTAAGAAGCTGGAGTACAAGAGATGGATCAAGGGCGAGAAGAAGGCCGTGAAAATGTTTGAGAAGTTCAAGCAGACCAAGAAGCTCAAAATAGACTGGTACTGCGACAACGCCAAGTGCGAGTTCAGGAATTTCAAGCTCGTCTATGTTTGCGAAATGTGCGGTGCAAAGCACGATCCCAAGTGGGACGTCAATCCCGCCGAGTCTGGGTCAGGGGGGGGAGGGGGGAACAAGACGTTTTTTAGGAGGAGGGCCAGGAGGGCTGAGAAGCAGAGGCTCGAGGACCTCGCGAAGGCGATCACTCGCATTGTCAAGATCGACGAGGGCGTAGCGGAGAGGAACGTTGGGAAGATCGTGGGGGAGATGGAGGGGGGAGCGGACAGCGTCAACGTGCAGGTCAGGGGGAGCGAGGCCATGGGGAGCCTCAGCCTGGACGGCAGGAGCGCCGAGATCGTGCAGCTCGACGGGCTGAGGCTGGTGGTGGAGGCGATGGACAGGTTCGAGGGGAACGCCTTCGTGCAGAGGGCCGCGTGCAAGCTGCTGCTCAACATATGCCTGGACAGGACGGGGGGGATTGAGGGGATGAGGACGGCTTATAGGGCAGGGGTGATACCGGCGGTAGTGGCGGCGATGCGGGATCTTCCGTACGACAGCATCGTGCAGTGGACGGGGACGCAAATCTTCATGAGGGTTTGCTTCGTTGATGAAGACTTTGGGAGGATGATATGGAGGAGCGGGGGGTTGTTGTGTTTGCAGAAGGTGTGGGAGTTGAGGAAGCAGTGGAGTGTGCAGAGGGTATTCAGGTGAGAGAGGGGGGGGGGGGGAGATGTGGCGGGCGAAATGAAATGAGCCCAGGAAAGGTTTGGGGGGGAGGGTTGGTGACTCAAGACGAGGAGTTCTGTACGTCATTATTCTCAACCGTATTTCCCCTTTCGCGATCTCCAGGAAACAGCTTAGCTTCGCAATCCAATACCTCCAATCTTTCGCCGCCGGCGGAACCCGCCACGATTCCTCCGACCGCAAGTCCCTCACCTCCGCCAGCAGCTTGGGCAGCGTCAGCAGCTACGCTTACTCGACCGAGGCCGACGACGAAGAGATAAATAATCTGAAGGTAGCCCTCTCGGAGCAGGTCGGAGAGGAGGATCTGGCTGAGTTGAGCGAGGACGAAGAGGATTTGGTGATCGACGAGAAGATAAGATCGAACATCACAAGCCTCTTAGTGAAGAAGGGGTGGAGGGTCGGGAGGCACCCGTTCGTGCCGGAGTGCATGGACAATCTATTCAACACGCAGAAGGAGTTTGACCTGCACAGACTCGATAAAATTACGCAGCTCTACGTGCCGAGTCGGGGGAATAGTAGGCAGGGGAGCAGGGGTGGTAGTAGGGGCGGTGGTAGTAGGGGCGGTGGTAGTAGGGGCGGTGGTAGTAGGGGCGGCGGCAGTCGCATCTCCACCTCTCGTTCTCTCGGTTCCGCTTTATCCTCCCCTCCCTCCACCCCTTTCTTTGAGCCCGTGAATCTGGCAATAGGGGAGGACGAGAGGCCGATGACTAGGGATAGGCCGGTCAAGTGGAACGAAAAAGCTGGGGTGTACGTGCTTAGCGAGGGGAGGGGGGAGGGGGGGAGCAAGGGTGGTAGCAGGGGCGGTAGCAGGGGCAGTAGCAGGGGCGGTAGCGGGGTCGGTAGTGGGGGTGGCAGCAGGGGTGGCAGCAGGGGTGGCAGCAGGGGTGGCAGCAGGGGTGGCAGCAGGGGCGTTCCTAGTCGTGTAGGCAGGCGATCCCCCTCACCCCTCCTAGCGTCAACCCTCAATAGCCAGCCAGCGACGTTCGATGCTTTGGGAGCAAAGGTTAAGATACCGTCCCAGAAGGTTGACATGAAGGGGTTCATGGAGGAGTTCAAGTTCGCGGAAGATGGGGGGCTCAAGGAGGAGGGGTCGGGGTCTGGAGGGAAGGGGTGGGGGGAGACGGGTGCGTTCGGGATACCGAGCTCCCCATCGTTCGGGAAAACTCAGGGGTCACACCTCGAGGGGATGCTACAGAGCCCCCAGGGGAAGGCAGCATCGCCGGGATTCGGCAAGCCGGCGTCACCTGGGTTTGGAAAACCCACCTCCCCAGCTGTTAACCAGCTGCCACCGAGGAGCGCTTTGAGGAGGAAGTCTAGCTTCGCCTTGAAGGTCAATAGCGACGACTTTGACACCAACAGGCCTCTCAGTAAGGTCAGCTTCAGGTTGCCTTTAGGCAACCCTCCAAGCCCCTCCCATATCTCAACTCCCCCCGGGGTTGGATCTGGGGTAGGATCAGGCCAACTACCACAGAGCCCCTGGGGTAGCCCCTCGTACTCCCTTAACAGCGCTGGGCACAGGGTTGTCTTCACACCTGTTGGGTACGATGAGTTTCCCCCAAGTCCCCAGGGGGGCGCTTTACGGGGGGGGGTAGGAGGAGGTGAGGGTGAGAAGGCGATCCCTTGGGGTCAACAAGTTCATACACCACTTGCGAAAAGTAGGGGGGGGATTATAGGAACACCAGGGACACCTATGGGGGAGTTTAGACTCCCTATTGTACCGTGGGACGACGACTGAAGGACAGGGAAGGGGGGAAGGAGGGGGACAGCAAGACGGAGGGGAGAGGGGGTTTAAAGAAGATTGTTGTTTTTGTTGTCACTAAAATAAGGAGACTCAATAACCTTTCTTAACATAGTGGCTTGGAAAGCCTCATGAAATAAGCCCCCCGTCCAACTTCGCCTCCCCCCCCCCCGCATTTGCAATGCCCTTCTTCTTCAGGAAAAAATAGATCAAGCCTCAACAGCAAGTATCTCTTCATCTTTTTCAAACCCTCCTCCCCCTCCACCTCTCTTCAAAAAGTCATCATAATACCACTTAAGGTCACCTTCAAGGTCCATATTCCCACCCTCCCATCCCCATGTCTCCTTCGCTTTAGTAGGTACTACGTGAAAGTTGTTAGGACGGAATGGGAATTCACCTTTCCCTTTAACGTCTGCGTTGTAATTCACAATGTGAGCATCCATATTTGCAACCTTACCGCACATGGATGCGACCTCATTGTAAGAGTATACTTTCCCCGACCCGCAATTATACACCCCAGGTATAGCATTCTCAGATTCGGTGCATGACTTAAGTAGATCCGCGACATCAACAGCGTTCGTAAGTGAGACCATTTGTTTCCCAGTCCCTGGTATGGGTAGTGGTTTTGATGATGTAATGCGTGAGAAATACCAGTCCAGGTATGAGAATTTATTAGCTTTAGGTCCGTAAATGTATTGCGGTCTGAATGCGAAGAGTGGGACGGAGGAGGAGGATAATAAATCCTCAAACTGAGCCTGACCTTTCGTTTCCTTCACAGGGAAGGATTCAAGTAAAGGACCCCCATCATCAGTACCGTGTGTAGGTGGGGGGTCGTATATACCAGCAGATGATATGTAAAGGTATTTACTGCAAGTTTTCCCGAGGTCACAGAGGGCTTGGGAGAATGGGGAGTCTGGGCTTTTGGAGTAGTTGTCGATTATTGTGTGGTAGGTGGAAGAGGTTACGGAGGAGGGGAGGGTGGACATGGAGCAGGGAACGACGGTCACGGATGAGGGGAGGGAGGGGTAGGACGCGAAAGGCTCCTGAGTGGTGTTTAGGTGTGGGGGTGTTGTTTGGGTTGGGGAAAAGTTAGTTCATTAGCACTTAATTAAGGGGGACACTTAACACACAAACAACGTCGTGATACCTCTCCTTCTCTCCTTCCTTACCTGCATCGTCGAATGTGTGCGTGTGTGTAGGAGGAGAGGGGGGATAGCGGATATCGAGTGTGATTGAAGATGTGTGTTAGGTGACTCTACGACAGGAAGGTACAGTGTTAACCTACTACAGCTTGTTGTTGTCATGTGTTTGTTCCTCAGTATGGTCGTTTGGCAGCCATTTTCACCTTACTGGCGTTAAATCATTGCGCGTGTCTCCGAAATGCACGTCGCATATCATAACGAAATGCTGATTGTGGTATATTTACATCAGCGGAACAAACAACATTCAACATCTTCAACAACTTTGCGATACCACTCAACACACCTTTGTGTTGTTCTTACCTTGGTGTTGTCGCAGGATGAGTCTTGGAGGAGGGTAACTTTATGACCAATGTTTGATAAGGCAATTGCTGTATGGTAACCAATCTCTCCATGTCCTCCTCCTTTGTTCTGTGTGTTTGTAGGAGTGTGTGTGTGTGTGTGTGTGTGTGTGTATATATGAGTATGCGTATGGTGTGATGGGTGTGATGGGTGTGATGGGTGTGTAAAAGGTGTGTAATAGAGTGTAAAAGGTGTGATGCTGTATTTTAGGCGTGATGGGTGTCTAAAATGTGTCTAAAATGCGTATAAAAATGCGTCCAAGAGGTATCTGTGCTGGTATCTATCCATATATCTGCACATATCAATCAATTTAGCAATATGGAGCGATATAGAGAGATATAATCCATATATACAGAACTGAGGTGTCGGCAAAATTCACACAATTACTCACTTGAACTATAAGAGAGGATGGAGCAAGTCCAAAAACCGAAGGTGCAACTAGGAATCCAACTAAGAATCCTAGGAATAACATTTTGACAAACATATCGACGATCATTTGGAATTAAATTCGATTCCTAGTAGAACAACAAATTTTTGCAATCTTTTTCCATGATCTTTTCGGAATTCGCCCACCAGCACCTGCCCCTCCTTGTAGTACGTTCCGGCGTGATGGGCGTGGAGGGGGAGGAGGAACCTCTCGCTCCCCAGAGAGTCCAACAGGGGAGGCACGGCGAATGGGCCGCACGCTGGGCTCGTTCAATGTTGACGAGGCTCAAGCCGTTGACAAGCGTGGAGGCGAGGTCATCTACGAGGTCGATGCCTGTGTCGGCCTGGTAGCGGGACGGGCCCGCCTGGAGGGCCGAGTTCACGGCGTCGACGAATTCGGCCTCGCCCACCACGCCGGAACGTAACTACAAGGAGGGGCAGGTGCTGGTGGGCGACGCCGCCCACGGCGTCCACCCCATGGCGGGCCAGGGCCTCAACCTCGGCCTCAAGGGCTCACCGAAGCCCATGGGTCTGGCGTAGGGCTGGGCGACGACCACCCTCTAAGGTGAGGCTTATGTAAAGGAGGCGACGCCAGACCGACGGGCCACCGTCTTCTGAGCCTTTTTTTCGCTTCTTTGGGTCAATTTTGAGGTTCGTAGATTTGAAGAGTTCTAAGGCATATTTGACGATAAGACTAGATCCCACGACGTTTATTGTCTATAACGTGTCCATAAATGTCTACATAAATCATATTAACGCAGTTTGTGTAAATATAATCGGGTCCGAAAATAATCTTCATCACGGACTTTTGGTTTTGGGACCATTATTTCAACCATTTTATACATACACATACACACACACACATACACACGCACACACACATACATACCGCCACCCTAACTCACACCGCCACCGTAACTCACACACCAACACCCATAACCCCTCCCACACACAAACCATCAGTGCAGTGTATAAAAACACATACATACAATCCCACATACAACCACCACCCCACCAATTAACACGCCATATACACACACACGTAGATCAAAGAACGTACTCAACAACAACTAAATTCACTACACACACACACACCAACACAACAAACCCAAACAACCCCCCCCTCCCTCCCACCCCCCCGGCTCCAACCATGTCTGATCCCCTCTCTCTCGAGCACCGTCTCCCCGTAACAACCCCCTGCACCTTGACCTACCCTCCCTCCTTCTCCAAGTCTCCCTCCCTCAACGCGTCCGTCTATTGCACCGACGAGATCTCCAACACCGTGACAATCAAGGTGCCCCTAGACTACACCACGACCTCCGTAACCATAACCACACTACACCTCGACAACATTATAGTCAAGGAAGGGGGGAAGGACGAGACACCACAACAGGACAGTAACATGGTTACACTAACACTCCACCCCCCCAAAGTGCGTCTTACTGATGCAGACCTCTGTGATACCTTCCCTGTAAGTCTACGTCGTGTAGACCTGAAGAAACTCCAGGAGCGTGAGGCTTACCAAACGAGTCTTGTGGACGACGCGCTTTTACATAGGAACGATAATGTTGGACCGGTCGGACAGAAGGTATTTGAGGTTTTGCTGAAGGCTTGCAAGGAAGTTAAATGGACCAACAGGAGCATCGGAGGGAGGAAGGGGGGGAGGGATGTTAATATTGAAGTTTTGGGGGATATTATTGTTGAGGAACCTTATGGGGGAGGGAATGTGGGGTGGGTAGGGAAGGGGGAGGAGAAAGGGACGGAGAGGATTAGGATGATTGTGGAGAAGGCGGCGAACAACTGAGAGGGTTACACAACACACACACAAACACACAAAAGGAATGTGTAGGGGGGTAGGGATGGGGGGGGAAGAATGGTCTAAATTCTTTTTTCTAGGAAATACCTTTTTACGTCTCTCTCTCCCTGATAAACTAAAACTTGAATCCCGCAAACACTCCAATAAAAGTAGGAATTTGGGCCATGTGAGATAGATCGAGGCTATTTTGGGAAAAGGTCCCAGAGTTTTCAACTTAACGTTTTATTCCTTCTTATCCCGTATCAAGGGTAAATATTGATTACTTGATACCGGAGTGCTCTTAAAAGTCCCGTTAAATGTCATCCGATGGAGAAATGGCAGGAGACTTTCAGCGACTTGGGGAGGGAAAGGAAGAATTATGGCTCCACATCAAAGGTAGGGAAGGTTAGAAGGTATCTGAGAGATTTTTAATACGTATTACACAGCAAGACGCGGTTATGCTTCCCCAAATTGCTGTATTAGTGGATATTAGTGTGTTTTGGTTGCCCATCTAGGGGAGAAGATAAATAAAAGTATACAAGACGTACGTTAATAGCAACTCTATTAATGTAGAGAGTTGCTAAAAATGCGATAAGCCGGTTTACTAAATATTAAGCTCTGAAAATACCCATAAGCTTCAGAATAAACAATTTCACTACCCTACTCCTTGAAGAAGCTGAGTTGGGTCAGAGTGATTTTTTTGATGACAAATTTAAACAGAAAGATTCCGACGTATCGTGGTAAATTTTTAGTGATCGGTAGAACTATAACAGCGCTTTCACGGAATTCTTTCGAAGTTAATTTTTGCGGTCGTAAAAGTATCTAAATTGGTATAGAAGCAGACATGGTTTCTGCTTTTTCATGGTGTTAACGACATTTGTTTTTATTTCTCGTACTACGATACCAAAACAGTAATAAATACAAGAGTTGGGGTCGAATAGATTATGCGCAACGACGTAATTAATATGATTTTTTTTGGCACTAAAAATGATCACTTTCAACCAAAGAGTTGAAGGACTCTTCTAAGTAGATTTCCTTAATTTTTTCGGGAAGAGTAGGATAGATGAGGCAACCATATCCCGGTTTCGAGGATTTCAGGAAAGTTAGGGCACAGCTTTCTTTAATTATTTCTCAAGGTCCGGAGTGGGGTGTTTTGAGAGAAGGAGGTTAAATGGTTGGAAGAGTTAGGAACATGCGATCGAAAGGTAGTACTCGATAGACGACTTCGCGGGCAACATAGTTCCGCTTTTTGATCGCATGTTTGTTGAAATCTTGAGGAGCCAGAGGCCTAGGAAGGGTTGGTCTCGGGAGGTTTTGGGGGGGGAAGTTCTATTTTCTTCCCTCACTGAGGCCCTTCTCTCGTGCGACGCTACGACGTTGATATTAATAATAATGCAGAACTAGTCCATGCTTTTTCACCCCAAAAAACGTACTTCATGGTTATTTCATTTTGAGCCAGGGCAAAAATGGCAAAATGATCTATCTCACATTGCCCATTTTCCTAAAATTAGCCAAGCTCACCGGACTGCTGTCAATCTCAAAATCCACCCAAAAAACCCACCACATCGAATATCTCATACGTCCTAGCTCCTTATAGTTTCCAAACCCCACCAATCGTTTAGTTTCCCTCCCAAATGTCTTCTTCTAGCACAAAAGAAACTCCCTCCCCCGACCCCTCCCCTACTTCCTCCTCTACAATCTCTTCCCTCCAATCCGAGTTACGCGCCACAAAGTCTCTCCTTGCAAAGAAAACCCTCGAATGCACAACCCTCCGTTCCCACCTCTCCAAATTAACCAACGAATCAGAGGCGGAAACGGAGCGAATTCTATTCCTATTAACAGCTAAACTCCGCCAAGCACGAACAACTCAGGGTGAGATAAGTAGGAGGATGGAGGAGGAGGAGGAGGATATGGTTAACGGTTTGTTGAGGAAGTTGGAGATGGAAAGAGAGGAAAGAAGACGACTTGAAGTTATGGTTGAGGGGGGAGAGGAGGGGGGGAATGGAGAGGGGGGAGATGGGGGGGGAGGGGGGAATGGAACGTAGTGAGTCAAATGGGGAAGCAAGCGCATTTTATTTCAACGGAAAACACGTCTCTCCCTCTTATTTACTTCGCCCAAGGAGCCCTGGTTCCCTCAAAAGGTGGTCCTCCTCCCCCCCCTCCCCCCCCCCCCGTTGCCCATGGTGCTCTCGTCCCCTCCCCCCCCCCCATCCCCGGTGGTTCTACCCCCCCCACCCCAACGAATGTATTCTTCGGTGCAGTTTTAATTCTCCCTTTACTCTCCCATTCCCCTTTCCATATCCCTCCAAAAACAAAGTGCTGAACAACCGGGTACCTGCCCAGAACCTCCCCCTCATAAAGCCTTTCCAGACCCCTGCTAGCCTTGGCCCAGCTAGGGAGCTCTGATATATCGTAGAGCATAGGGCTACCCTCCCCGAAGCTAGCGCGAGCCTTGAGTTCACGTACAAACTTTATGCAACCGACGTACATCAAGGGTCCGCCGTGGGAGAGGAGGACGGAGGATGACTGGACGCAGCTTGGTAGGGAAACTTCGGGGTCACCTTCACCGGACTTTTGTAGACCCTCGAGCTCGCAGGAGCCAAAGTAAAAGGGGAGACAGTGGTAATCGTCTAACCCCCAAACGCCGTGTGATCCTGCGGGCTCGAGGTTGTAGGTTGTCTGGATGGAGCGGGTCACCTTGAGGTAGGCCTGGAAGGAATTGTAGACGTAGGAGGCTAGGAGAGGCTTGTGGGTGTTGTCTATTTTACTTACGGATAACTTCGAACCGCATACACCGACGGAGAGGAGGGAGAGGAGTAGGACCATGAAGGAACTCTCGTGCCCGGTACCGTAGTCGAGACGGACGGGGTGACCGAAGGACGAGGTGAAGTACGCGGCGAGCTCAGGAACGTACGAAGACATGGACGTTGAACCAGGGACAAAAGTAGGGCGGGGGGAACTGACTTTACCCTCCTCCCCAGGGGACAAATCGAGGATCCTCTCGACCTCACTCATAACATCGGCCTCTGCCATCCCCCCAACCCCCCCCTCCTCACCAGCAGAAAGAACGAGCTCCAAGAAAGACCCTGACCTCTTCACAAGCTCCTCATTCCACGTCCTAAACGCTGTGTTACCGAACCTCATCTTGTCTTGACCTGCAGGTGGGATACACCTCGTCCAGTTCGAAGCCATGTACTCCATACCGTGGCAGAGGGCTTGGACGGATAAGGTGGGGGGAGGGAGGGTGGAAGTGTAGGGGGGGAAGGTACGGATTGATTCACCGGTTATCTGGATTAGACGGAGGAGGGAGGCGTAAGCTGTAGAGGACTTGAAACTATGGGGGAATATGGAAGGGGGAGGGGAGAGAGGGTTGAGAAGGAACGAGGGTGGCGTGGTATTTTTGGGTTCAGGGCAAGGGGAGGGAGTAGGGGGGGGTGATAACGCACCTCTCCATGTCATCGGGGGACAGGATTTTACGCACGGGCGAGAGGGACGAAGGGGGAGAGGGGGGGGGGGCAGACATGGTGGAGGACTATTTTGCTTTCTTCTGTAATTTTTTGGAGATCTTTGACGACCCGATTGTAACACGAGTATGACCTCTTCCGCTAATGTTGGCGACACAGTCCTTGTCCAGATGTCCTCTTTCTTCACGATCAAGGAGATCAACGAGGACGGACAAGTAGTTTTGGCGCCAAAGCTGGAGCAGGCCGCAATGAAATCAAACCTTGAAACAATCCACACCGAGCAGGCCACGATTCGCGCTGAGCAGGCCACGATTCACGCTGAGCAGGCCGCGATGAAATCCTCCCTGACCTCCGTCCAGGACTCCCTCTTCCGCATCGAGAAGGCCCTCGCCACCCTCACCTCCACCCTCGCCCCAACAGAAACCATCGACAGCACAAGCACCAGCACAAGCACCAGCGCCGACCGCAGCAGCTGTCATGTGGCTGTTGCGGCACAAGCACCAAAGAGAGAAGCACAAGCACCAAAGAGAGAAGCACAAGCACCAAAGAGAGAAGTGACACCGGAGATGGATAGGTCGCAGGCGAAGAGACCTCGTGTCGAACCTGCGCTTGAAGTCCCTGCCGATTTTTATCACTTAAACCCATTCATTAACACGGTTCTGAAGTGGAGCCCAGTGGTGGGAAAGATGCTTGAGATTGGTTGTTTCAGCATCGGCATGAATGACCATGTGGTTCAGTACCCCAGCGATAAACTGCGTTTACAAATCCGCAACGGCACAATTGATCACGAGACGCTCCAAAAGGAGCTCCTCGCTACGACGACCAAAAACAGTGGGAAGACTGCCCCATCGCAGTTCGCGACGCAGCTTTTGATGAAACCTGGAGCTCGCGTTTTAATTAGGCACACCTTCACTTCGTGCCCATACAAGCCGACGATTCTAAAACAGTTGTGCGAAGAGAGAGGCCGCGAAGCGCGAAGACAAAGGATGTACATCATCGCCACGGTGAAGAGGGTGCCGATCGTGGACCCGAATATGACGCTTGAGAAGGGTCTAAAGCTCGATCGGGAGTTTATGGAGAAGCTGGTGGAAGCACCATATTTGAGAGGCAAAGAGTGCTATGCATGCAACTGCGTTGAGCTCGAGGATGATTATCGTGTTGGCTTTTATGATGACCTAAATGAGGACACCATGGGGAAATATATTAACTTCGTGGTACAGTCGACGATCACGAAATTAGATTTGAGCGGAACAAAGTCCAAAGCGACCCCGGCACAGAAAAAGGCCTATGTGGATGACCTCATCAACAACGCGAATATAAGCCTCAACCGGACCGACTTTTGTGAAGAAAACTTCTCCGAGGGCTCCCAAGCCCAGCCCTTTGAAATAGACTGAACGAACTGGGGTTTTGAGGTGGCTTTTTGGATGAGGTCAGGTGTAAGAGCAGGTCAAGGCGTATTTTTCGATTGAAACAGTTTGATTGTTTATTCTCCTAAACCATTTTTCTCCTTTCCCACTACCCTCCGCCCTTCTGATTCCCTCCCTTCACCTAGAGTCCGAAGGGCATTCCGATGACGTTGGTGTTGAAGGGTGCCATGACCTCCCCGGCGTACGGCGCGACGACGCCCTTGAGGAGAGGGACGGATCCTGGGGTGGTCTGCTCGGAGAGGAAGCCAAGGATGCCGATCATGGCAAGGCGACCGTTGTTGATCTCCTTGAGAAGGCCCTAAGGGGAGAGAGAAGACGAGCGGAGAGGAGAAGTGTTGGACACGTTAGAATTCGTTACTGGTGCGGAGGCTTTCGACGCCATGAAATTGTCGTCGCAGTATCAATTCTCACCTTCTCGGACTTCTCGGGGGACATGTTCTTGCTGAACTTGAAGGGATCGTAGAAGTTGAAGGGAACGGGGTGGGGGATTCCGTCCTCACCGTAAGTGAAGTCGGGGAAATCTCCGGGGCGGCCCCCAGCCATGTAGTGCTTGTTCTGGGGGGTGGAGAGCTCGGACCAGAATTCGAGGAAACCAATCACGAGGAAAATCTGCCACTTGGCGGAGTCGGAGATGGAGTCCCAAAGCTGGGGGGGGTTGGTCTCGGTGGGGAACTGGGTGTGGGGTTGGGGGGTTAGTTGTGGAGGATGGAATGGGTGTAAATGGGAGGAATGGGTGAGAAAGGAAGCCTTTGGTTTGCTTTTATGAATCATCACACCCCGAATCCCCCACCCTTGATTTGCTTTTATGAATCATCATACCCCAAACCCCCTACCCCTTACTCACCGGGCTTCCATCCATCTGCATAGCCCAGGGCCACTTCAACCCATTAGCGTGGGCAATGTAGCCAACAAACGCGAACATAGCGACCCTCCCGTGCTTAATCTCGGCGTGCCTGAGAAAGCCGATCGTTGCCTCATTGGAGGCGCCCCAGAACTCGGCCTCTGCGAGGTTGAGGGGATCGTAGAACTTCACGAGGGGGTTGAGCTTGCCAGCAAGGACCTCGAGGTCAGCCTTGGACTCGTGGAGGGCGGTGGAAGACTTGGAGGCAAGGGGGGCCTGGAACGCAGATGCGGCAGCGAGGAGGGTGGCGAGGATAGCGATCTTCATTATGGTATCTGGGGTTGTGGTCGGAGTGTGGCAGGTGGATGTTGGAGAGGGGGGTTGAAGAGGGGTTAGTGAGATAGGTGAATGGGTGTAAAGACGACAACAGGGCGAAAAGATTATACTGTTTAGCCATTAGCATGAGGTATAATCGATAGATTGCAAGTTGAGAGGCTTTATGGAGTTGCAGTGGTCGCCAGGCGAAACAAAACGGTCATCATTTGATGATACATACTATGTTACACTCTAAAAACACACAAATGGCATTATATATATACGAGGCTCCCCAAGGACACGATCGAGTTAGCGTAAATGCAATCTATATCGGATTTATTTACTTTTTTTTGTCCGTCTTCAGCTTCCTTCCTCAATCGATCTTGGAGATTCAACAAAACTAAACTTTGTCTTTTTGCGCACAGAAGGCTGGACATGAGATCACTCGTACTCCTTGGTCTCGCAGCCAGTTCATACGTCTCAGGATGGCAATTTGGGTCCAATATACCATCTCCCCTCGCCCCGTCCCGACCTCATCACAATTGTCTCTCCCATTGTCCTCCAAATCCCCTTGGAGCTTTTCACCCGTCAAATCCGTCTCGGATCCGAATACAAACACACCCCTCCAAGGCGCCTTCAAAAGTGCGCACTTCCCAACTCTATGCACTTGGAGATGGAGCTTCCAATGATGGAGGAGGTGGTAAAGACAATGTGAACGACAAAAACAACGGCGACGGGGGAGGTGGTGGGGGTGACGACTCCGGAGATTCGGATTCCCAGGATTCCGTCTCCATCGAGGGCATAAAGAAGTGGTGGTCCACCCCCGAGGCCAAGGATGATGTCAAGACCTACACTGCGAGCCTAGCGTTCGCCCTGGCGCTCAGGTTCTTCATCGTGGAGCCGAGGTACATCCCCAGCCTGAGCATGTACCCTAGCTTCCAGGTCGGCGACCAGCTGGCTGTCGAGAAGGTGACTAAGAAGCTTCGTCCCCAGAGGCGGGGGGAGGTCGTGGTCTTCAATCCCCCCGCAACCTTCCGCGATATCGTCACCTTCCAGGTCTCCGGAAACGCCGGGGCAAAGAAGGCCAAGGAGGCCCTGATAAAGCGCGTCGTCGCGGTGGAGGGTGACGACGTCAGGGTCAAGGGGGGGAGCCTATACATCAACGGGGTGGAGCAGGAGGAGCCCTTCACGGCGGAGAAGGCGAACTACGAGTTCGGACCCGTCAAGGTGCCCCCGGGCCAGCTGCTCGTGCTGGGGGACAATAGGAACCACAGGTGAGAATGTGACGGGGCCTAGTAATGCACACTGGGATGCAAACCCTGTAAACCCCAACACTACATTTACTAACTTCCTTCGGGCGTCACTTCCCTCTTCCCGCGCAGCCTGGACGGACACATATGGGGTTTTCTGCCTAGAGAGAACGTTATAGGGAGGGCAGTCTATATATACTGGCCCCCATGGAGGTTCGGAAACGAGGGGATGTTCTAAATGAGTTGGGATGGCGTAGGGTGGAGGGGTCAAAGGTGGAGGGAGAGGGGGGGGGAGGGATGTACTGCTATGTGGTTACAAAAGTTAACACAGTCTCTTTTCATCACCAACTGCACCTGCACTATTATCACCCCAAGACATGCGCCAGCTATCAACACAATTAACGCTTCTTGTTGACCTTCTTCTTCCCTTTCCCCTTCTTCTTCTTCCCTCCCCCCTTGGCTGCATCCCTAGCATTCTTTGCCGCCTCATTGTCCTCCGCCATGACCTTCTCAAAGTCAATGTCCCCGCCCGCCCCCCCCTCCCCAACCCCAACCCCCTTCATCCTCCCCTCCCAAGTCTTGACGATGCAGCTCTCTGCCTCCATCTCCCAGAGTCCCAGCTGCCCCCCTGTTCCCCCGCACCCTAGGAGGAGCTCCTGGCTCTCGTAGAAGTTGACGCTGTAGAGTTTTCCCACCCCCGCCATTTCCTTCTTGATCACGCACCTCGGGTCCCCCGACCCGACGTCCCAGATCCCCACGCTCTTGTCGACGCTCGCGGTCGCGAGCATTCCGCTGACCATCGGGTTGAAGGCCACGCTGCTAACCCCGTACTCCCCCCCATCGAATTCCCAAAGCTTCTTGGACATGTTGCGAACGTCCCAGCAGCAGACCTTGCCATCCTCGCCGGCGGCGACGAGGCACTCGGGCCTGTAAGGGTCCCAACAAATGTCCTCCACATCGCTCCCGATCTGCGGACGATGAGGATCGCGTGAGAACTATTCGAGACGCTCCTCGCTCCACTCATTGCTCTCGCCGCTCCTCCCCGGAAACTCACCTTCCCTTTCCTAACCGCACTCCCGTCCCCGATCCTCCCATCAACAACGCAGACCTGCTTGTCGAAACCCCCGGTCGCTAGGATGGTCCCCTCGTCCTTGTGGAACGCCACGCTGTTGACCTTTCCCGTGTGGTGGGTGAAGGTGCTGGCGGGCTCCTGGGGGTTGGTGACGTCCCAAAGCTTCACGGTGCAGTCGGCGCTCCCGCTCGCAATGACCTGGCGGTGGACCTTGTTCCAGCTCAGCCCCATGACGGCGTCCGTGTGGCTACCGGGGAAGAGCTTCTCCTCCCCCCCCGACCAGGCGGCCTTGGGCTCCTGCTTTTTCTTGTCTGCCCTCTTCTTGTTCTTCTCCTTCTTGCTCAGGTTCCTCTGCTCGTTGTAGTCGTTGATCATGGCCTGCGCCGCCCTGTTCTCGACCTCCGTGTTGTCCACTCCACCCAGGGTGAAGGAGGGTTCGAGGGGGTCCAGGACGTCGAGGTTCCAGACCTCAATGCCCTTCTCGAACGTCCCGACGGCGGCGAACGAACCCGCCTTCCCGTCGCTCCCCACATCTCCCCAAGCCATGCAGAGCGGGAAAGACGGAAGTGTGATATCATGGTGCACGTACAGGTTCCCAGTGGGGGGCTGTGAAGCGTGAAGGAGCGACACGACGAAAGGAGGCAGGAGGTGGTTAGATCTAAACTACTACGCTTGCCGCAGAAAACATGCATTGAGATTTTTCACCGTCGTCGCTGCGCTCCTCCGCTACCTCACCTCGTACACGTAAACCTCCAAAGTCGAGAAATCGTCATTCGTGTCAGTGGTCGCACACAACGCAAGGACGTCAGTAGGCCTCAAATTCGTGTCCTCCTCATCGCTGTCGTACTCCTCTTGTTGCTCGCCCCCCTCCCCGCCGACTAGGTTCTTTTCGTCGTCGAAGTAGAGCTGCCCGCCTCCGGACTTGAACCCGATATTCATAGCAGCAAGGGCGGCAGTGTCGGTGGGAACGTACTCGCGGTCGTCGGAGTGCATGGGATCGTACTCGTCGTCGGAGAGGGATACCTCATCGTCGTCGTCATCATCGTCACCGTTGCTATCGTTATCATCGCCCTCCTCCTGATCCTCGTCCTCCTCATCAATCTGCTCCTGAGGGATGCCGTCAGGTCCCAAGTGAGTACCGACCATCTCTCCACCGGTTCCAACAAGAAGTTCCCCAACGTTTGCCTCGTCGTCGTCGTACTCGTCCATACGAAGGTCAGCTGGAAGGGTGGAAATATCCACCTCCTCCAATTCAACACTGCTACTCTTCTTCCCCTCCTTCTCTCCATCTCCCTCCTCAGGGGCGGAAACGCCCTCTCCATCACCGGCTAATTTAGAAAGCATGTTGGCCTCGCCCGAGCTCAACATGTAACGCTTGGGACGAGGGTCTGCTGCTCCCTTGGGAATGAAAGAAACACTGGAAATCATTCTTTGCAGTAATTATTGATTATGCGGCGATCTAAGTTATCTAAGGGGGGAGAGTTGAGTAGGTGTAAGGTGAATAGCACAAAACATCAACGTGTTGCCCTGATAACCTTTTTTGGGAACCTTTTGCTTCCATCCTTGTCGATGGTGAATTGAGAGTGTTGAGGATTTTTCACCAACCAAAAACAAATGGACGATTTAACAATAACGAAAGGGCTGTAGTCGTCAAGATGGGGAGTAGAGGAGGACATATTTTTGAACACCTAAACTCTTACCTGTTCAAGGAAAATTGTCTCCAAATTGATGGTCGAAGCGGGGAAGGGGGTGCTTGGTTCGACTTGGGCAAGGCTGTCCGAAATCATTTATGTTAAAACTGTATGAACATTGATGTTGTTACAACCCTAGGAGATGTAGACGACATGGTTGAGGCCACTGAAGGCGGTACTGCTGTGCGCGAAAAAAAGGCCATCATGGAGAGTGATATTGGAGCAGACATTGGCGGAGGAGTAGTTGGTGTTGCAACGACTGACGATGGTCCGCAGCTCCCCTCCAGCCCTCATCGCGTCCCCTTCGGTGCGCCCAGCCATATTGATGCCGATTACGCAGCGCAAGGTCCCGAACAAGGCAAACATGCCAAGCTTCTGGAGGACAGAGTTGAAGGCCTCATCGACAATTCCACCAGAGGCAAAATGAAGGACAGGGAAGGCAAAGTCCGTGAGTCGACCAAGGAGCACGTCGAGAGGACGGAGG
>BRYA01000062.1:7233-40054 GCA_030267965.1 Triparma columacea | reverse complement strand
AAGAGGTTGGAACGAGAATAGGCGAGCAGTTGATGCAAACAGTGAAGAATAGGAAACGTGGCCACAACGGGGAGAGTAAGGTCAAGGTCGTAAAGGATTTCATCACAAGCAACCAAGCACTGGGGGAGCTAATAGAGCAGAACGATTTTGTCGGAACCATGCTGTGCGCCGTGGTGAGGAACAAGCTGAAAAGGGATGCTGCAAAGGAGGAGGGCTTGAATGAGAGTGAGGAGGAAGCCAAGGGGTGGAAGATCGGGAGTGAGCTGACAAAGACCATGTCAGTTACAACCTCTGCCGAGGAAGCAATAAGAGTCTGGGCAGGGGAGCACTCTGAGGTACAAGAAGTCATGAGAGAGAATGGCTGGCTAAGACCAATGCTCGAGGCTGTTGTTAAGGAGTTATTCCTCAAGACAAACTTTGGCTTGAAAGCACGGGTTATGACAGGTGCAGTGCTGAGCATGACTGATTTGGTGACTGATGTGTATGTGACGTACATGTTTAGGAGAGGTAAGAAGTATGGGTACTTCAAGGCATCTTTGGCAAGTTTGGTAATGTCAATTGGGCTTCAGATGCTTTTTGTTTTGTTACAGAACAGAAAATTGGGGATGACGAGGGTGTTAAGGGAGTGGATTCCAATCTTGCTTGGGTACAAGCCTGCAGTTGATGCTTACAGGGTTGCAACTTTTTCAAAACAAGAGGTTGGAACTGCAATTGACCCAATGTTTGAGCTGACACTTATGAAAGTGACTGAGATGTTCGCCGAGGCAATCCCTGGAGTGATTATCCAACTTATGGCTATAGCATCAAGTGACAAAGATGTTGGAACTTCAGCATGGCTTTCTGTTGCAGTGTCAGCAATTACAACAGGCTTTGCCTCTGCAACAATTAGTTATGACTGGGACACAGACCCTGCAAGGAGAGAACAGTCACCAGACTTCTATGGGTACATACTAGCGAATGCAGGCAAAAGAACAATAGCGTTTGTATCCATGTTGCTGTTTTCAGCGGGAATGCTTCTAATAAGGTGTACAACAATAGTTCTTCTTGGGTTGATGGGAGGTAGTTGGGCCTTTCTCTACATTGGAGCTGACCTTGGTCTGTACTTGTTGGTTAAGATATTGAGGGGAGACTTTTGGTATTGGTTGCCATTGGGGGGTAATATAGAGGTTGTTAGTAGTATATTTAGTAGAGTGGTGGGAAAGATCATTGTAGACTTTACTTCAATGGTGCAGTTTAGACATCCTAATGAAGTTGGTGGAGTATATTGGTTGTTTGGTCTTGTGTTGACATTAGGAAGCCTACCAACGTCCATATATATAGCTTCACCGTATGTTGATAAGCAGGCAATTGATATTGCATGGGCAATTGTGAAGTATATCATACCAATAACTGCTTTATGCCTCGGTGTTTTCTTTTTTAACATTGAGAGGAAGTACTTGCATACCTTCTGGAGTACACAGAGGTCAAAGGATATGACTATGGCATATTTTCTTGAAGGAGAAAGTGATGATATTAAGATTTCAGTCTTTGGCAGCTCAAGGCATCATTGGGTCTCAATTGAAGAAGAAATTAAGAAATGGGTTGGCTTAAAGTGGGCTAAATGGGAAGAGGAGAAGCCAGAGTGGTTTACTGATGTGATAAAAGCAACAGTACCTGTAGACTTCATTCCGTCAGATGGAGATGCTAGAAAGAGAGAGAGTGTAAGGAGAGCAAGTGTTGATGTTGAAGCTGAGGGTGGTCTAGCAGGTGCTTTGAGAGCAAGTCTTAGGAGAGCAAGTGTTGGAGGCGCTAATGGTGGAGATATTATAGAGGTAGGAGGTGGGAAGGCTAAAGTCAGCAGTGTTGTGCCGAAAGAAGATGAGCATGGGGAGTGACTAATAGGGCAGAAACATTTGTAGGATGAAATGATTTGATTTGGTATTGTTGTGACTATTGTGTAACCCCGGAAAATTGATGGTTGAATGTTTGAGGTTCCTTCTCCGATCTCCGAAGGCTGTGTCTTTGGAAGGCTTGAAGTCAAAGTCGAAGGAGTCTTAGTTGGGTGTCAACGATGACGGCGGCGAAAGCAACGACGACGACGGCGGCCATAATGGCACACCCACAACAAGGACAACGTAATCACCACCTGAACGAACAAATTACAGACGAGAAGTTTGATTACAACGTGAGAACTTTTTCCCGCTTTTCTCCTCGTTCTCCTCATGTTAGTTCGCAGAAATTTTTACTTACCAAAAGCCCCAGACCACTCCCATACGGTCCTGCTCTTGCTTCACGATTAATGATTCATCACGCACGCACTTTTTACCCCCCCCTGAAATTAAATTACCCCCCTTCCTTAAATTAAAACCCAAGCCACCACACTGTGATTCGAACACTGATCAAACCAGTCTCCTAGTTGAAGAGGGTTAGCTTGAGGAGGTAGACGAAGGTGATGACATCGACGATGAGGCAGAACCCGATGGTGGCCTGGACGAGCTTGCTTGCGGCGAGGGCCGTAACGACGACGATGGTGCCAAGGAAGATGCCGGCAAGGTGGGTGCGCCTCAGTCCAAGGGACGCCGCGGACGCCTCTTCGAGGAGGCGGTCCTTGGCGGGCATTGCGGTGCGCTTCTTTCTGCTCGAGGGGCGGATGTGTATGTGGTGTGAGGGGGCAAGAATTGCAGTAGGTGATTTGGACTGCTATGCGCTCTATCCGAGGGCCACTCATCAGTATACGGTACTATCTTTAAGCACTTACCCGATGACGACCATCATACCGAAGAAGGCAACGATGAGCGTGGTGAGGAAGAAAATGTCCTTGGCGTTCCAAACGTTGTCGGTTCCCACCCCTCCCAAGGCAAGGCAGACGTTGTCCCTGGCGCTTCCAACGCCGCAGTAGGTACTCTCGTCCCACTCCGCAGTGCAAAGGGAGTCCTCGTTGACCTCGTCCCAGTCGTACTCCTCGTTCTCGTCGGCGTAGTTGCTCATATCGACGCAGGCGTTGCATTGGTTGAAGGTCATGGCGTAACCCCCTGCGTAGAGCGCGGCGGAGACGTCGATGCCGGTGGTGATAACCTCTCCATCGCTGTCAACAGTCTCGTAGAGGCAGTCGGCGTCGGTGAAGGAAATGACCTCAAGCTGCTTGCTGGAGAGCCTGCTGCAGCCGAGGGAGTAGTAGTAACCGTCCCCAGCGTCGTAGCACTCGAGGTAGGTCTCATCGAGCTGCGATGGGTGTGAGGGTGTGGGAGGAGAGAGCAATAAGGAGCGGCAGGGAGTAGCGAAGTGACGAAGGATTAGGGCAGTCGTAGGAGGAGCTATGAGTGTCAGAGCGCCGAGCACTCACCTCGACAAAATCGTCCTCGTCAATCGCATCCTCGTCCCCGTTAGCCTGCTTGATCTCGTTCTCCAACTTCATCGAATCATAAAGGTTCTTGACGTAGTCTGCGACAGGGGTGACCATCGTAGTCTGCTGACCGTCGTCTTTGCACTTGTACTGGTCGTAGAAGGACCAAATAATCTGGTCCTGGTTGTTGTAGCTGCGGGGTGGGAGTTCGGGGAGGATATTTTGTCAGAATGACGATGTAAACATACAGACACATACATCCTTGATGTAAACATGTTTCCACACACTCTCACCTTGCACAGAACATAGCCTCGTGGTAGATGTTCAACCAACTCCCAGCCTCCGCCCCATCTTCGTCCTGGTAAGCATACGCTTCGTTCGGCGAGGGTGGATGGTGTGAGTCTTCTGTCTTCTCTCATCACGGGTTCGATCCAATTTGAATTAATACCCCAATTTCTCCACAATGTGTCGCACCCCTCAATATATTCTACGCCTCAGTCAACATTACGAAGGCATTAACGATAAACACGAATATTCAGTACGATCGAGAGACCCCCAACAACCAAAATCAGACCAAAGCTGACGCGCCCAGCCCGCCTGCCCCCTCTTCCTCCAAAAAATAACTTCAACACTCACCATCGGCATCGTTGCCATCGTTGTTCTCATCCTCATCTTCACATCGAACGACAGGAGCGAAAAGCGCGAGCGCAGTGATCAAAGTGGCTCCAAATTTCATCTTAGACAAGGTTTAAATCTCTAATTTTTCGTTTTTGGAGAAACCTGAAACTAAGCTCAAGTTTGAATCAAAACCTTCGACTTACTGAGAAGGCACCCCCCTTCCGCTCGAACTATGATAAAGTTCAGTGTACGCTTCGACATCGCATTTTATGTGCTCATAACCATGCGTAAGTAGTGAAATTATGGCCAAAACAGGACGACTCGACACCTTATGTCCACTTTCCCCTCATATTCTCATCCTAGTCTCGCTTTTTGTCATACTTGACCCCCCAAATCGACCCCACAGCGTACTGCAATGCCACGTCATACCCAATTTCCCAACTTGCACCCCTTGCGTGCATTCATTCCAATGGTTTCCACACGATAGCTTGGGCTGGTTCTGGAGAGGGATGGGAACCTGGGGTCACAGGCACAAAGGACAACTGTGGTAAAGGTTATTATGAGTACGATAGTGACAACGTTGTCAGCAACAATACTGCTTGGTGGTACGATGATACAAACGAGCAGCACTTGATGCGGAGAATGTCAGATAAAGGTGAGAGCCGATTGCAACGTTCCCTCATCGCCCCGGCAGCTCTTATCTCCCTTCCTTCGGCTTTTTTGTTACGCACTTGCTGGCACTTGCTGTACACACATCGCTGACTACATTCGCTTCTCTCACTACATTCGCTTCGCTCGCCTCAGGGGATCAGGGCTGCAAGACGTACAAGAACCGCAGGTACTACATTAGCAGCGTCGCTGACTTCGTCAATGCGTACGGGAAGTGGGAAGGTTCTGGAGTAACCGGCGATTGTAATGAAGTCACCGTCACCACCCAATCAGGCGAGACCTTGAAGGTCTACGCCCAGATCGGATGCTCAATGACCAACCCGGAAAATCATGATAGGTTGTACCTAAATTATTTCACTGACTCGGCTTGTGCTCAAGGAGCCACAGGCAGCTGGTGGGATGCTACCAACGACGGCACCACCAAGACTACGATCCAGTCCAAGGAAGTTAGCTCAATCGAGGTGCGTGTGGACTCTTAGTTTTGCAGGCTCAATGCTTCTTAAACCGGGCCTCAGCTAACCTCCTCTTCTCCACGCGCGCCCTCCCACTACAGAAGTACACCGCTATTGGAGTCAATTGGTGGTCTAACGACAAGTGCTATGTCTGCTTAAGGTGAGAATAAGCTTTTGAGAGGCGATCCGAAGGCACCCCATCTAACTTGTTCGTCTCCGATCGTCACACTCGCTTCACTCTTCACAGGAACACCTACGACATATGTGCTGATCTTTTATGCCAAAGTTCGGTCACCGAGTGCGTCAAGGGAACGACGTGTTACAATAGGATAATGGAAGGTGAGAAGTGAGGGATAAGTGCTAGGAGGGTATCTTTGGGAGGCTCCAAACTGTTTCCGCTCACAACTCTTTTTGCTCACCGTAGCCATAGGGAACGACACGCGAGAAGCCACTTTACTTAAAGCCCGACTTGTCGGCTTCTTGGCTGCTTTTGTTGGCCTCCTTTGGGTTACGAAGACGTTTGTTGCCAGGAGAAAGAAGGATAATGATGTCGTCAAGAACGATGATTCTGTCACTGAAGACGAAATGGAAATGTCGGAATATAGTACCTCTGACGACGAAATGTCATATCACCGCATCACTTAGCCACAAACGCCAAGAAAAGTGGTAAAACTACCTCTCTAAGAATGAAATACAAGGGTTCAAACCACAAATCATTGCCTTCTCAACTGTACTTTAGCTCCCCCCCCGCGCCTCCCTACACCATACCATCCTTCTCCATCCCCCGCCCTCCTCAAGCTTTCGCGAGCTCCTCAAAGTTCTTCATAGCTGTCATGATCTCATCCAGTTTTGCCCTATTCTTAGCTAGGTCCTCCGCGTTCCTTACCTTCACCTTGTCACTAGCGCGATCGTAGTTTTCGTCGTTCATCTTGTTCTCAATCATGGTGACTTCGTACTCGATCTTCTTCTTTTGCTTCTCCAGCTTCTTGAGCTCCTTCCCGAAGTCGACCATTCCCTTAAGGTCCATGTAGAGCGTGAGTCCGTCATCAACGACGTTGACAGCGCAACTCTTCGACGCTACCTTGTCGACGATGATCTTACCCTTGCCGAGGGTCTCAATGTCCCTCTTCTGGGTTCCGCAGACCTTCTTGACACGCTCCGAGGTGGTCTTGACGTAGAATTCGGGCCTGTCCTTTGCAGCAATGCTGTAGGTGTCCCTCAGCTTTGACATACCACCGACGATGGCAGTGACGGTCTCCATGTCATCCTCAATCTCCTTGTTTGTCCAACCCGCAACCTCCTCGGGGTAGGGAGCAAGCATGATGGTCTCGGGCTCATCTTTACCGAGGGTTCCGCGGCCGGGGAGCCTCTGCCAGAGCTCCTCCGTGACGAAGGGCATCATGGGGTGGAGGAGCTTAAGGCCGCACTCGAGGGATAACCAGAGGGTGGCCTGAGCGGCCCACCTCGCATCTTTGTTTTCGTCGCTCTTGTCGTAAACGACGGGCTTGATCGCCTCCATGTAGGTGCGGGAGATCTCCTCGAGCCAAAAGTTATAACCGTTCTGCTGGCTCATTCCGAACTCGTACTTCGAAAGGAGGGTATTCATGTTGGCCACCCTGGTGTTGAGCCTACTCATCATCCAGTAGTCCGCGGGAGACATCTTGCCACTCTCCATAGCGACCTTGCCAAGTTGCTGGACGGGCTTGAAGTCGTCAAGGAACTGGATGGCAAACTTGGTAGCGTTCCAGAGCTTGTTGCAGAACTGCCTGTAGCCGACGACGCGTTTAATATCAAGGTTCACGTCGCGGCCCTGCACCGTATACGCGAGGAGCCCGAAGCGGAGGGCGTCGGAACCGCACTCGGGGATTCCATCAGGGAAGTCGGCCTTCTGATCCTTCTTGGCCCTCTCGACCTCCTTCTTGGGAAGGTTCCCATTCTCAAGCTTGCCGTAAAGGGACTCGAGGGTGCAGCCACGGATGACCTCGAGGGGGTCAATGACGTTTCCAAGGGACTTGGACATTTTCCTTCCATTTTTGTCCCTTACCATGGCGTGGAGGTAGACAGTGTGGAAGGGGAGCTTGTCCGTGAGCTGTAGTCCCATCATGACCATCCTAGCTACCCAGAAGAAGATGATGTCCAGCCCGGTCTCGAGCAGGGAAGTGGGGTAGAACGCCTCCAAGTCCTCGGTGTTGTCGGGCCAGCCAAAGACGGAGAAAGGGAAGAGTCCTGAGGAGAACCAGGTGTCGAGCACGTCATCCTCTCTGTCCAAGACAACCTCGGAAGCGGGGCAGTTGAGGAACTTGGCGGCCTTCTCAAGGGCCTCCTCCTCGTTACGAGCGACGATCCAGCGGTCGTTGTTGGCCATTGAGTTCTTGTCGACTCCACTTTCGCCCTTCTTAGTCGCGAACCAGGCGGGGATCCTGTGTCCCCACCACAACTGCCTCGAGATGCACCAGTCCTGGATGTTCTCGAGCCAGTGGAACCAGGTCTAATAGGGGTAGGGGAGGGGAGACGAGGGGGTTAGTTAGCGCTACAATGCGTGTTGTGTGTGTTGCTCTCCCACCAACCGAGGTACCGAGGTATTATTTGCCCCCCCGTGTCCTCACCTTCTCGTGCTCCTTGGGAACAATCTTGAGCGATCCATCCCTGACGGCCTCGCAGGCGCGAGCCGCCATACCCTTGCAGTTAACGTACCACTGGGGGGTGATGCGAGGCTCAAGGATGTCTCCTGATCTGCTGCAGGTACCAATGTTCATCTTGTTGGGCTTTTTCTCCCCGAGCAAGCCCTTCTCCTTGAGGGCGTCCTCGATGGCAATCCTAGCGTCGTACCTCATCATTCCCGCGAACTGCTCTCCACCCATCTCGTTAATGCTTCCGTCCTCGTTGAGCATGGTGAGGAACTCCAAATTGTGCCTCTTGCCCGTCTGGTAATCCTTCGGGTCGTGCGCGGGGGTCACCTTCACGACTCCTGTTCCCTTCTCCATGTCGACGAGGATACTGTCGAGGATGAAGGGGATCCTACGCCCGCTGAAGGGATGGATGACATGCTTTCCGTGAAGGTGCTTGTACCTCTTGTCCTCGGGGTGGATGGCAACGGCAGTGTCGCCGAGCATGGTCTCTAGACGGGTTGTGGCGATCTCTACCTTCTCTCCAGTTCCCTCGACCTCGTAAAAGAAGCTCGTAATGACTCCGAACTCGTACTTGCCGTTCTTGTCCTTGGGATTGCCCTTGTGGTTGGGGACGTTGAGGAAGGTCCTCCCCTCAAGCTCGAGGGTGTCGACCTCAATGTCAGAGATTGCGCTCTTGAGGGCGCAAGACCAGTTCCCTAGGCGGGTGTCGCGGTAGAGGATCCCCGACTCCTTGAATCTATTGAAAGCCTCAATAACGGCCTTGCTGCACTTCTCGTCCATGGTGAACCTCTCCCGAGACCAGTCCACAGAGGTACCGAGGAAGCGAAGCTGCTTGGTGATTTTGGTGCCGTACTCCTCCTTCCACTCCCAAACCTTCTTGACGAAGTTCTCCCTCCCGACCTCGTGCCTTGTGATACCGTCGTTCTTCATGAGCTGCTTCTCTACAACACTCTGAGTGGCGATTCCGGCGTGATCGGTTCCAGGAACGTACATGGTTGCGTGCCCCGACATCCTGTGCCACCTTGTAAGCGTGTCCTCAACCGCTGCCGTGAGTGCGTGGCCAAGGTGAAGGCTTCCGGTGACGTTGGGCGGAGGAATCACCATGACGAACTTGTCCTTCTTGGGGTCCTTACCCTTGCCGAAGGCAGGGTCGCAACCGAAAAAACCCCTCTTCTCCCACCACGAGCCCCAAGCGGCCTCAACAGCCTGGGGATGGTAGGCATCGAGCATGGGGGCGCTCATGTCCTTCTTCTCACCGGGGGGGGTGGTGTTGACAAAATCTATCTTCTTCACGACCTTTGCCTCCTTCTGTGATGGGAGGGCGCGAGCGAAGTGAGCGAGGGGGGAGGGGGGTGTTAAGAAACGGAAAGGCGGAAAACTTTACAACGGCGATCGACCCACCTTCTTTCCACCGGCACCCCAGGCTGCCTTGAGGGCAGCCTTGTCCTTCTTATCCTTTTTAGGGTTCAGCTTCTCTTTAGCGGCCTGAGTGTGGAGGAGAGAGGTGAGGATCGGTCAACATTAGAAAAAGAAACCACCTGCAAGTCTCCTAACTTCGCTTCGTTCACCCACTACCCAACCATACACGAGACCCGTGAACCACCCACCTTCTTCATTGCAGACTTTGACATCTTCGTCTCAACCTGCAAGGGAGCAGGTGGGGGAGCGTCAGGATCGTACAGGCTCATTGCGACAATCTGCTCGAATCGAGCGAAGATAAGTGTGGGTTAGCTGAATTTGGCATCTCGAATTGTTCCGAGATCGACGAATTGTAGGTGTGGCTGATGCAAAGAGTTTTGGGGAGGATTCACGCAATGACTGCCTAAAGACATCCCAACTTAATCACAGCCCGACCCACCTTCTCGTCTAGCTGGAGCTGCTTCTCCATATTTGGTGGGAATGTTTTGGGTAGGTGAAGCCCCTGGTTGTGGTTTCCCCACAAAGTCGCATTAAAAGCACACAGAGTCACGCTGGCGATTTCATTTACCCTATATTTTCTGATTTTGGTGGTCGTTGTTGCTGTTATGTCAAACTGCTGTGAAGGATGTAGCCCGGAAAGTGTGAAGGGAAAGGGCAGCGGGAATGCCCTCGAGAGGAGGGGTGAGTAATGCTGACTGAGGAGGGGATTTAGAAAGATTTATGGGAGATTTCCCGTTGTAAGACGTGGTTAAGACTGGGTTGAGGCACCATTCCCCCCATCTCCGAATTCCTTTATGTTGTTTTTCTTGTGGGCGACTGATTGATTGCCAAGATTGCTTGGTATCATGGAGGGAGTGTGTGCCTGATCGTTCTCACCCACTCGAATCGGTCCTCCCCTCACCCCTTCGCCTCATCTCAGACACATTCGAGAGGCCGCTGTCGCGGAACTCTCCCTCAAGTGGAGCCTTTATGCCCCCTGCCAAGAAGTCCAAAGGAAACCTGGGATCTGAAGGCGATGACAAGGAGAACGCTTCAACTTCGTCGTCTGCCGCGACATCCGCCGCGACATCCGCGGCCGGGCCGAGGTCTGACTACCTGTCCTGGGACGACTACTTCACCTCAGTGGCGTTCCTATCTGCGATGCGATCCAAGGACCCCTCGACTCAGGTTGGGGCTTGCATAGTGAACTCATCCAACAGGATCGTCGGTATAGGCTACAATGGGTTCCCGGCCGGGTGCCCCGACGACGCCCTGCCTTGGTCCCGAGTTGGCCCTATGTTAGAAACCAAGTACCCCTACGTGTGCCATGCCGAGGTAAATGCCATTCTCAACAAGTGCAGCGCTGACGTCCGGGGTGCGAGGATCTACGTGGCACTCTTCCCTTGCAATGAGTGCGCCAAGATGATCATTCAGAGTGGGATAAAGGAGGTGGTCTACCTCAGTGACAAGTACCACGACTCGGACCAGTGCAAGGCGAGCAGGAAGATGTTTGGTATGTCCGGTGTCAAGTGCCGAAGGCACGTGCCGGAGAAGAAGAGAATCGTCATTGAATTTCCTGACGTTGAGAAAGAGGTGGAGGAGGACAGAAAGAGGGTCAGGGAGGAGGGGGTGGAGGAGGAGGGAAAGTGAGGTCAGCTGCGGGGTTAGTTGAGGTCACGAGGTGGGAAGGATCAGGGGTGTAATTAAATCAAAGGCACTTCATCACTTCTACAGCTTCCCTTTATCGCGTTAACTGTGGTGGTGCTTCAGGTACTATTTCTTTCCCGCTACTGTCCAACTTTATAAGGAACCGAGTTGGTACCCATCCCAATTCTGCGCCCTTTCCATCCTTCGCCTTCCGTCTGTGTTGGCAAGATCGGGGGTGAAGTGGGGGGTGAGGATTCATACTGTACGCACGCACATGTATTTGCTTGCATGTATTCTTTCACACCCTCCTCTCACTCACCTGCACAAGTGATAGGCTCCATGAGGTCCAACCTTATCATTTAATACATCCAGAACCTCCCCCACGACCGTATTTTTGAGAGCCACAGGGCCGTCAAAACCCACGCTCGATGCAGGCGGAACGTAGCCAATCTTGACATCAAAGAGGGATGGTTTGTTTGCTTCGATCGAGGAGAAGGGACTGGCAGAAGAAGATCGACCAGCGGCGGACAAGTTTCCCATTGGGGCTGGTACAACTCCAGCAGGGGATGAAGTGTTCAGGACGGCGAGCGACGGTTTAGTATCAGTGGAACCTTGATGATTCAGCGACCAAAGATCGACTGCTGTTGGGATATCAGTGGAAACTGAAGAGGGACCAAAGTAAAGATACCCAGCTCCAATTATGCACGATACACCAGCAGCCAGTTCTATGTAACCTCGACTAGCCATTGAGCAGGTAAATAAAAGAGTGGATTGATGAGGAAATTTATCAGCCTAATTTCAAGTGTCACTCTGGAGATAGTTTAGCTGAATCTACGTTAACCCAGCCCATAAATACCCCAAGACACGCCTAAATATACTGCGAACATCCCCCCAAATTCTTACTGAGCTTAGTTAGCAACAGGTAGCAGATCCACCGGAGAGAACCCGGCTTGAAAACCTCTTGGGTGACACATCTAGAGCGCTTTCACGCAGACAGACAGCGTATATACACAGTAAGACATAGAAAATCACAAGGAAACTCCATGGTCTCATCTGTAGTTGTGGACATATTCCTAGTCCTGGTGCTCCTCGTGCTTGGTTACCTCCTCTATAAGGTGTGCAAGAGGATTAGGGGCGTTCACTCGGGCGAAGATTTCGGCAGATACAAGCCCCTAAGCAGGAAGGAGTTTAACGATATGGTCGAGGGGGCGTTTGATGACGATGATGATGACGATGAAGGGTTGTGGGATGGAGATCTTGATCTTGAGGATGCGGCGGTTGAAATGACAGAGACGTGGGATGATAAGGGGGGGTCGAATAGCGGTACTGTCAAGATGAAGCTAGATTTCCGCGACGAAGAATAATAGCCGTACGAGGTTTTCTCTGAAATAGTTTCTGTAACCCTTCTTATCCACCATCATCATCATCATCATCAACCACTTTAGTTCTCCACCCACCCCTACCCCCACGCCAACCTCACCTTCCACCCTCCTACCTTCTCCTTGCCCTCTTGGCAGCCGCTCCTCCCGGCGCTGGTCCCCTCTTCTTGCCCCTTCCCCTTCCCCTCCCCCTTCCCCTTCCCTTCCCCTTCCCTGTCGCTGCCTCAGTAACAGACGCGTCAGATTCAGCCGCCTCCCCCAAAGCCCCTCCCTCGATCTCCCCCTCATCCGCCCCCCCCTCTGCGTCCATCCTGACCCCCTGCGTGTCCCCGTCAGCCGCCGCCCCCTCCTCGGAGCTTCCCTCCGCCTCCCCGCCGTTGGAAGTAGCAGCGTCCCCGAGGACTCCCTCGGCCCCGGTGATCAAATTACCGAGGCCTCCTATATTAGAATTCTTCGCGTCCTCCCCGCTGTCTACGCCTCCGGCCTCCCCCCCTCCGTTAGCCCCTGCCGAGCCGTCCTCGTCGCTGCCGTCGTCCTCGTTTTGGGACTCGGTGTCCTCCTCGGCCGCCCTCTGCTCTTCGGCCTCCCTCTGCTTCCTCTCCATCATCTCCTCCCTGTCCCTGAGAGTCTTGCTGCGGGGGGCAAGGATTGAGCGAAAAGGTAGGTCGATGAAAGGGTTGCGAAATTGAGTTAGAGGAGGCCACGACATACTTGTCCATTCCTGTCCGTTCTTACCTCGCCTCCTTAGCCTCGGGCGTCTCAAGCACGAGGTGATGCCTGCCGAGGACGGCTTCGGTCTCGGTCCTGTACATGGTGATGTTTGCGTTGATCTTCTCCCCCTCCCTCCTCTGCAATACGGTCTTCCTCTGGAGTTCCATGGTCTCCCTCCTGAGGTCCACGGTCCTCTGCCTCATCTTGCTGCACTCCTCCTTGATGAAGACGAGGCTTTCGCTCTCGTCCTCTCTGACGTTCATGCTCCGAGGCATGCCGACCTCGAGCCATGTCAGCTCCTTATCAGAGCTCCCGAAGATTCCTCCGTAGCTAGCGGCAGCCGTCTTGTCGGGGGTGGCCCCGAGGACGCTAAGGAGCAGCGGGAGCCCATGCGGGGTGCTGGGGAGCGGGCTGTTCTCCCACGTAATGACGCTGTTCCTTTGCCCTCCCTGGCTCAGTGCAACCTGGGCCTTGAGGCTCTTGTTGCCCCTCTTTCCGTCCCCCTTGCCGCCCTTGGCCTTTGACCCGCCGTTGCCCCCCACGCCGTGCGCGCTCAAGCAGGAAACCTCGAGGCTCTCATCAGAGCAGGCGAGCTCGGCCTCGAGAAGGCCCTTCTCCACCTTGTCCCAGCACTCGCTAAGGTTCCCGTTGCCGTCGACGTCCATGGCGTCATCGGCCGCGGCGGCGGCGGCGGCCTTGCTGGGCTTCTTTCCCTTGGCGGGCTTCTCCGTCCCGGCCTTATTCCTGGCTCTGAGGACCCCGAGGACTGCGAGGGAGGGAGGTAAGAGCAAAGGGAGGGGGGCCCGTAGTGTTGCGTTAGTATTTGGAATTGCGTGTTGATTGACGAAATGGTTTTTGCAGATAGAACTGTTGTCAAGTCTGCTGTGCTTGCTTCCCTTGCCTTCCCAGCCCGTCCAGTCCTTTCCATTCCTCACCTTCCCTCGCAATGGCGAGCCTGACTCTCCTGAATGCCATGCTGGTCGCCCTCCTCTCCACCAGTCCATGCAGTGCCTTGGTGACTGCGTCCGTCCCCAGCCTAGACGTCGCGAGGCGCTGGGAGGCGGACACGTAGTGGGCGCGGAGGGACATGTACTGGGTCTCGAGGAGCTCGCGGGTGGCCTCGGCGTTAGCGAGCTTCTTCTTCTGGGCGATAACCTTCCTCTCCTCCTCAGGGGCGAGGGCGGGCTTGGCAGGCTGCAGCTTTTCAGACTTCTGCTTGTACTTCCTGTAACTCTGCTCTTGCTGAAGGACAACCTCGCTGGGGTCATAGCTCTGGGGGGCGTTCCCGTTGATGTTATTGAGGTGGGAGTGAAGCTGGGAGGAGTAATTCTGCGCCATGAGACTAAACTTATCAATCGCCTGGAGGTCCTTGGTGATCTCCTCATCGTTGAGGGTTGAGAGGTAAGGGACCCCGATTCCACGGGACGACTTGCCGCGTGCAAGGCCCTTTACGGGCTCCTTCAGAGGCTTGTAGTGAAAGGTCGTCGACTTGGGCGCAGCACCATTGCTCGGGGCAATGGCTGTGGTGGCCATGTTAAAGAGGGGGGAGAATAGGAAGAATTAAATTAAGGGTCGGTTCGGCGGAGATCTCGTCGAAACTGGCGAGTAGTTGTTGACGTGAGTGGGTCTATGAGTTCTGATGTGTGATAGAACGGCCCCTTGGGTGTGAATTGGGAAGCTGTGATCAGTGTTGCGAGAGAGGGTTGATTGAGGGACAAAGGGGTGAGAGCTCGGGGATAATAGGGGATCAAATGGGGAGGAGGCTTAGTGGTTGTCTCCGTGAAGTGGTAAGATTAGCGAAATGTGGTTCAAGCAGGTTGAAATGGCAATCAACACCTTGATGCGTAGTTTTCATCTCTTTCCAGTGGAGGCTCATATAGCGGGTCGTGCGCTCTAGTAAGTCGATCATCGACGCAACAAGGCACATAAGAGATCATTTATGAACGTTTAGATGCCAATACGACCGCAATAATCCCTTGAAACAGCACTTACTTCCTCAAAGGCTTTTGCAGGCGAGGTTTGGCCTTGAATCCGGATTGAGGCAGAGATTGAGGCGGGGCTCCCAAAGAGCCCCACCCACACTCGTCTTGACTCAGCTTGTTGACACACACACTTTAAGGCAATGAGTGCTAATAGGAAATTACAGACGTAAGTGTTCATCTTCATATACTTCGTCGTTCACTCCTGTAGAGGTCACTGGAGGCCAAACCCTCCCCCTCTACCCTCCCCCTCGTCCTGCCCGGAGTTCCAAAATTGGGGTCTCTCAAAGCTTATGATCATATTTATGTGTATCTACGGATCCACACATTACTTCTCATCCACGTACCGCCCGACAATCCCCCCCTCCCCCTTCATACCTTGAAAAATATCCCCCGCTCCCCCCTCCTCCGTCTCTGTCTCACTCCATCGCCCTCCCCCTTCGCCAACACGCAGCGAGATAGATAGGGCGTTGAAGAAGATCGACGAAGGCGTCGAGATCTTCGACGATCTCCACGAGAAGGTGTACGCGGCTGAGCAGCAGAACCAGAAGGAGAAGTATGAGGCGGACTTAAAGAAGGAGATCAAGAAGTTGCAGCGCTTAAGGGACCAGGTTAAGAGCTGGGTTAGCAGCGGGGAAGTTAAAGAGAAGGGATCTTTAGTTGACGCTAGGAAGGTGAGTTGTTTGGGGAGGGGGAGAGGGAGATGGGGAGAAGGGGTGGGGGGGGGAGAAAGAAGAAATCTGGGATTGCTTTTGGGGCGACGTAGTTTTTGTTGGCGTCATATGCAGGACTGTAATCCGCCAATGCCACTGTACTGCACCTTCCTTACCCCACCAACTCGTCCCTCGCCCCCTCGCCTCCCTCGCCCCCTCAGCTTATTGAGACCAAGATGGAGCTTTTCAAGGTCTGTGAAAAGGACACTAAAACAAAAACATACTCGAAGGAGGGCCTAGCGAGAGCCGCCAAGCTAGACCCGGAGGAGCAGAAGAAGGTCGACTGTAATTCGTGGGTGTTAGAGATGGTAGACGTCATGATGCAAAAGGTCGATGAGGTGAGAATGGGCAAATATAGCGAGGGAGGAGGAGCGCTCTTGATACTAGCAGCAAAATCTAAACCGGCTGATCGTCGTCCCATCGCAGCACGAGGCAGAGATAGACCAACTGAGTGCAGGAAAGGGGAAGAAGAACAATCGCAAGGCCATTGAATCATGGAACCAGCACATAACGAACCACAAGTACCATATCGATAAGGTGAGACACGCCCCCATGTCCGCTCTTTTTCGCCAAGGATTGCCTCTCACCTCCCCCCTTTCTCCTCCGCCCCAACTTCCTGCCTCCCCAGCTCGAAGCCATCGCCCGGCTAATTATGAACGATGGCTTAGACCCTCAACTTGTCGATGACATAAAAGAGGATCTCGACTTTTACCTAGAGGCTTACGCCGATGACCCAGATTTCCTAGAAAGGTGAGAATAGAATGGGCCAAGGGGAAAGGATATATGGGCCAAGGGTTTTCATATATATAATTCGTAGCGACAACACAAACTAACGCAATCCCTCCCGTGCAGCTACGACGAGGAGTTCTACTATGAGAATTTAGGCTTGGACGATATAGCAACCAATTCGGCGCCCTCCCAAGCTCCCACATCGACGCCCGAAATGACACGAAAGGAGGCTAAAGAAGAGGCAAAAAAGGAGAAAAAATCTTCAAAGGTGAAGTCTTCCATGATTCCCATGACGATAGGCAGGGCCAAGGTGAAAGATACAAGTGCACCCGACCCTATAGTCAGCAAGGTGGTCAGCTCGAGCCCGGCAAAGACAATACCCGTCAAGGTCGCGTCGCCTCCCCCCAAAACCCCCGTGGCGGGCGCCTCCATGGCGGCAATGCTTAAGGGAGGGGAGGAGAAGGCCAAGGCCGCGCAGCTCGCCGCGCAGCAGCAGGCAGCGGCTAAGGCGGCGGAGCAGCAGAGACTGATGCAGCAGCAGCAGCAGCAGCAGGCGGCCGCGGCGGAGCAGCAGAGACTGATGCAGCAGAAGCAGCAGCAACTGGCACAGCAGCAAGCGCAAGCCAAGGCCGCCGAGCAGCAGCGCATCCTCCAACAGCAGCAGCAACAACAACAGCAGCAGCAGCAGCAGCAGGCGGCCGTGGTGGCACAGCAACAGGCGCAGCACGCGGCACAGCAGCAGCAGCAGCAGCAACAGCACATGCTTCAGCAGCAGCAAATGCTTCAGCAGCAGCAGCAACAGCAGCAACAGCAGATGGGAGGGCAGCAGATGGGAGGACCTAACGATCCCTCAAGCCTCCTGTCTTCGCTGTCGATCCAGGACAACCACCAGCAGCAACAACACCCCAACCAGCCGAGCCAGCAGCAGCAGCCCCCGCCGCCTTCGCAACAGCCCCACCACCAGCAGCCCCACCAACAGCAAGCCCAGCAGCAGCAGCAGCAGCAGCAGCAGCAGCAGCAGCAGCAACCCCAACAGCCGATCCAACCGCCCTCGTCTCAGACCCTTTCCCTCGACGCCGCTTCATCGTATCTCTCGTCACTCGGGGAGTCGTATCACTTCATGACAACGCAGAACGACTCCGAGCGGCCCAGAAGCTACGCCCCCCGCAACCCCTACCCCACCCCCGCCTCGTACCCCTCCCAGCCCTCCACCATATTCGACAACCCCTCAATCTTTGAGAAGCTAGGGACCGACTGCCTCTTCTTCATCTTCTACTACCAGCAGGGCACGTACCAGCAGTACCTGGCCGCCCGGGAACTGAAGAAGCAGTCCTGGCGGTACCACAAGAAGTACATGACGTGGTTCCAGCGGCACGAGGAGCCCAAGGTAACCACTGACGAGTACGAGCAGGGCACGTACGTCTACTTCGACTACGAGAGCGGCTGGTGCCAGAGGGTTAAGGCGGACTTCAGGTTCGAGTACGCTTTCCTGGAGGACTCCCTTATCTAAATAATGAAGGGGGGGAAAGGAAGTTGAAGAGCCGAAAGAGGGGAGGGTGGGGGGGGGGACGGAAAAGGAGAAGGGAATAAGGGTCTTGATGGGAGGGAGAGAGGGGGGGGACAACGCTGAAGGACGGAGGGGGATACGTGGTTCCTTCAAATCGTCAATCTTTTCGTTATCAACAAAAATGTTTATTGATTTCCCTCTCATCCCAAATCCTAAATCCCCCCTCCTTTCCAACTTCCTTCCTTGCAAATTGGATCCACTCTCCTCCACCTTCCTCCCCCCCATATGCACCGTCTCATCTCCCGCCCCTCCTCTTCCCCCTTCGTCCGGCGCACCCTTCATTGCCTGGCCTTTAATACTGGTTCCTCTACTCTAAAGTACAGCCTCTATGATGTCTCTCGACCTTCAGGCACAGGCTTGGAGGGCACTGTGGTGTCTAGCGGCCAAGCGGATAGGGTCGGGATGGACGATATAACCCTGACGTTGGACGGGAGGAGCGTTCCCGTTTCGCCTCGTTCCACCCACTCTGATTGCCTCTTTGCCATCTCCCAATCCTTGCCCATCCCAAGTGAAGATGTAAAAGTCATTGGTCATCGGGTCGTTCACGGTGGTTCCCGGTAAGCAAGTAGGCGGGTGAACGGCCTCCCCTCCTCCGGATACTACTATTCTTACCCCGTTTCCCCCAGGTTCACCGACCCCACCCTCATCACGCCCTCCATACTCACAGATATCTCCTCCTACAACAACCTCGCTCCTCTCCACAACCCCCCCGGAATAGCGGGAATTGAGGCAGCCATGGGGATCTTCCCCGACGTTCCCCATGTCGGGGTCTTTGATACCTCCTTCCACTCCAACATGCCCCCTTCCTCCTACCGCTATGCGGTCCCGAAGGACCTGTATGACCAGGGCGTGCGCCGCTACGGCTTCCACGGCTCCTCATATGCCTATGTGTCCAATGAGGCCGCCAAGGCCCTTGGGAAACACAAGCCAAACCTCATCATCCTTCACCTCGGGAGTGGGGCGAGCATGTGCTGCGTTAAGGACGGCGTGAGCGTGGATACCACAATGGGGATGACGCCTGCCGAGGGTTTGGTTATGGGAACGAGGGCTGGGGACGTAGACGCGGGTCTGTTCGCCTTCCTGGAGGCGCAGGGCCACACTGTTGGTGAGATTGACGACATCATCAACAAGAAGTCGGGCCTCCTCGGGCTCTCTGGGGTATCGAACGATTTCAGGGCCGTGAGCAGTTCCACTGAGCCTGACGCCTTGCTGGCGAGGGAGGTCTTTGTCGAGAGAATTAGGAAGGTGAGAATGGTCGAAAGTAAGCGGAAGAGAGCAGCGACTACATAAAGAGCGAAACAATAATAAAAACTCATCGCCACCCCCTCCGCAGTACCTCGGCGCATACATAGTGAAACTGAACGGCGACGTTGATGGCATCGTTTTCACTGGCGGTATCGGGGAGAATGATGCCTCCCTCCGCTCGGACGTGCTCGCGGGGTTGGAGACGATGGGAATTTCTCTTGATCAAGCCAAGAATGTGGCCGGTGCCGTGGACGTAGGAGCCGCAATCAGTAAGACGAAGGTCATGGTGATACCAACGAACGAGGAGCTCAGCATATCACTTCAGGCTGTTGAGACCGCCGGATTGCTCCCACCACAAGACCCCAGCAATGCCGTTGTGTCAAGTACGACCCCAATCCGCGCGAATAAGGCCAACACGAACGCTTCTTGCCACTCCCTTTTCACTCTTGCAATCGAGGGCGCCTATGTTGCTGATGAGGAGCTGTCCCTGATGCAGAGGTTCTCTTCCCGTCTCGAGAGGGTGGGGTATTTTCGGTGCATCGCGAGAGACAATCCCCACGGCGAGGACTACAAAATCACCCTAATGAAGGAACACTTCCATCTTGAGTGCGACCCCACAACCATGTACGGTGTGACTGCAAACGAGGCTATGGACATGCTGGCCCACGGTCAAGATGACGCGCTCTACGAGAAAATTCTCACCAAGTATCTTGCTTACACTGCCGAGAAGGACTTTGTTCTCGTGAGCAACAGCAACTTCGGGGGCGACTCCCTCAATTTCGCGTCGCAGATGGCTCAGGCGCTCGGGGCGCCGGTGGTTCTCATAGGGGAAGAAGGAGACGAGGGCGAGTTGGCGGTCGTGAGGGAGGAATTAAAGAAGGCTAGTGTGGACGTCGCTGGAGCGATCGTATCTGGTATCAAGGGGAGGGTCGAGGATGTAAAGGCCGAGCTCGACGAAGTTGGCCTGGATGCCGTTGCGTTGCTCCCTTACGAAGAGAAACTCTACAAAAAGACTGTTGCCGAGTGCGTGAGAATTTTGACCGGAGCAAAGGTCATACATGGAAACGCGGGGGAGGGCGTGGTGAAGAGGATCAAGGTCTTCACCCAGCAGGTCGCAGACTTCATGGATCATTTGGATAAGGAAGAAGGGACCTTGATTCTGACGCACGTCAGTAGGGTGGACACAATCATGGCGATGCTTCTGGCGATGCAGAGCGTCAATGTTCCAGGAAAGCTGGCCGGCATCGTGCTTACTGGCTATGATGAGAAAAAGATGAACCCTCAGTTGTCTTATATTCTGAACGGCCTTGACCACGTCAATGTTCCTGTGATTGCAACGAGTGACGACACTTGGACGACCGCGAGCACCATCAAGGAGGCCCCCGTGTTCTTGACATCTGATAGCATTGAGAAGATCAGCCTCAGCTCCGCCCTCTTTGACCAGCACTTGGACGAGGACTTCGTCAACAGGTGAGTCGGGAGGGGGGCCAGGCGAGGCGGAGCGACGGGCTCTCAGCTTTGACGTTGCTGATGATAATTTTTCTCAAATTTCTCGCCATGTGTTGTTTCTCACCACTCATCTCATCGCAGGTTCGTCGACGACGCCGGAGGTAGCGAGGGCGGGGGAGACATTGGTCCCAAATTGTTCCAACATTCAATCTTCAGCAAGGCAAGGGCTCTGCAGAAGACGATTATACTTCCCGAGGGAGACGACGTGAGGGTCGTTGAGGCTGCCTCCATCTTGACCACGAGGAAGCTCTGCAAGGTCCAACTTGTCGGAACTCCTGGTGTCGTGAAGAGACACGCGAGCAAGGTGAGGGGGGGGGCGAGGTGGAGGGAGGAGGAGCGAGGAGGAGCGTTCCATACCATTTATCACTAACCAATGCCTTCGCAGTTGGGTGTCGACTTGGAAGGCGTTGAGGTCATTGACCCGGCGGCCTACGAGGAGCTAGATGTCTTGGTCGACAGCTTGCACAAGGCGAGGGAGAAGAAGGGAATGACTGAGATTGAGGCCAGGAGACTCCTCGTCGAGGACGTCAACTACTTTGGGACTCTCATGATGCACCTCAATAGGGCGGACGGCATGGTGAGCGGGGCCGCCCACAGCAGTGCCAACACCATAAGGCCAGCGCTCCAGGTTATCAAGATGGCGCCCGGAGCTTCCAACGTGTCGAGCACCTTCTTCATGCTCCTTCAGGACGGCGTGAAGTGCTTTGGCGACTGTGCCTTGAACGTAGACCCGAACGCTGAGCAGTTGGCGGAGATTGCGCTGTTCCAGGCGAAAATGGCAATCCAATTCGGCATCTCCCCGAGGGTCGCCATGCTGAGTTACGCCACGGGAGACTCGAACTCCGGGGAGCTCATAGACAAGGTGATAAAGGCGACAAAGATCGCGCGGGGGGTGGCAGAGAAAGAGGGTTTTATGGATCCCGAGATGATCGAGGGACCGCTGCAGTTCGACGCAGCGGTCGATCCAGCTGTCGCCGCAGTGAAGCTCAAGGGAAATCCAGTTGCAGGGAAGGCCAACGTCCTCACGTACCCTGATTTGACGAGCGCAAACGCTGGGTACAAGGGGGTGCAGCAGGCGAGCAAGTGCCTGGCGGTGGGGCCGATATTGCTGGGGTTGAGGAAGCCAGTGAATGACTTGAGCAGGGGAGCGACGGTGGGGGACATCGTTAATACTGCCGTCATCACGTGCATACAGGCGGACCTATGATGGGGGAGAGGGGCGGAGAGATCACTTTGGCGAACTAACGCGGTTCGTTCCTTCAAATCAATCTTTTCGTTAATTGTTTTGATTTCCCTCTCATCCCTTCCCCCTTTCCAAAACTTCCAACAAGGATATGTTCGGTGGTGCGCCCCGAATAGATGTCGACGAGTCTTCCTTCCCCTTCTCGGAGAGCGAGATGGCCCCCCTGACTCCGACATCCCTTCGGAAACGCGAGAACTCCAGAGTGCCCCATGCGTCGCCCCCAGCCCCTTCAGCGGAAGGGAGAAAATACCACCAAGGAGAACGACGACCCAAGATGATTCATGAGTACTCGGGTGCGATGGAAATTTTGGCCTTATGCAGGTACCTGACGTGTGTTGACAAGCACTCTAACCCCTTTCTGCGAACCCTCCAACGGTTCGCACATGCCTCCTTCGTTTATGGTAGCCCCTTGGCATGGGGTTATGCGTTTCTTGGCCCGTGGAAAGCCACAACCGGAGCCTACAATGCAAATGAGATCGCGTTGGCGGCCTTATTTGGATTAATGAACCTCCTCTATCCCTCCGCCCAGGACCTTGTCTTTCGGCGGAGCCTCACTGCCAAGGCTAAGAAACGCCTGGTCTACCTTGAGACGGTTGCCTCGAGTACGATAATGCGGTCCGTGAGAGAAGAGACGATGGATCACACGGATCTTGGCTCGTTCCCTAACTTTATAATCCGGAACATGTTTCCGCATCTACCTATAATGTTTCTCGCCGGCTTAGTTATCGGGGTGAGAGAAGTTACGGTGCACGAGCGGCCTTGGTTGGAGTGTATGGGGATAGTTTGCTTCTTCGTCTCAGCCGGTTTCTCTGCCCCCTCCAACACCCTCGTCGTAGTGTTGGCAGTTCGCTGGCTGCAGGCCACGAAGTATTACATCCGAGCGTGGGAGTACAAGCTCATGGACGCGGCGAGGGATGAGAACAAGAAGTGGGATATCATAAGGATCGTCGCGGACGCCAACTCTGAGCTTGCCCAGATAATCCGGGAGCTCAACTACAATTTAGGGCCGATTGGCAAAAATACAGGGCCCATCCCGTTGGCTATCGGATCCACGGCTTTCGTCATGGTCGGCGTGGCTTACCAACCGTCAAGCTGGGCTTGGCCAGTTGGGATAGGGATGGCCCTATACATCGGTTTTTTTATGTTCATGCTCCTTTTCTACTTTGCGGGGGTGGGCGATGCGTACTACCACTGCAGTAAGATGCTCCTGTCAGACACCACTTTTATAACGGCGGTGTTCTGCGCGTGCGAGGGCAAGGGAAAAGGGGCAGAAGGGCACGCTGAGGCTGTACTCGCCGGGATCAAGGACGCCGATGTGGCGTTTCGAATGCTTGGGACCGTGAGCCTGGACTATCACGTTGTGGTGAGAATGTTCGGGTCTACCTTGCTGGCAATTGGCTTCGCCATATTTCCCATGTTAATAAGCGACTAATGTTGGTTTTATTTTTGAAAAACAGATTTACATTTTGTTCTTTCACCCCCCCCCCCCCCCTCCTCCTCTGTCCGCACCCTCTAAAGTCTACTCATCTCCCACGTACTGGTAGCACTGCTCAAGTTCAAATACGTTCTCTAGGCTTCCCAGGAACGTCGGTGTCCTCTGGTGTATATCACTAGGTTTAACGTCAAGTATCCTCCCCCTCCCCGTGCTCGCCGCCCCCCCCGCCTGCTCGATAATCATGCCTATCGGGTTGCTCTCGTACAGCAGCCTAATCTTCCCGTCCTTATTCTTGGCCGTTCCGGGGTAACCGTATATTCCACCCTGTATAAGCACGTTGTGAACGTCAGCTACGAGGGCGCCGACGTAGCGGGCCTGGGAGGGTATCCGCCCTCCCCTACCGTCCGTCACCCCCGAGGACTTCGTGGATAGGAGGTAGTGCTTGACGGGCTCGGGGAAGGAGTTGAAGTTGGCCTCGTTGAAGCTGACGATGGGACCGGCTGCGGGGATCCTCATGTCAGGGTGCGTCTGGAGGAACTCCTTACGGTCGGGATCGAGAGTGAAACCGTCAACGCCGTTACCCATCGTCAGAACGAGGACGGTGGTGGCGGAGTAGAGGCAGTAACCGGAGGCAACCATACGGGAACCGGGCTGGAGGAACGTTCCAGTTCCAGCGGGGGGGAGATCGCGGTAACGGTAGATACCAAAGATGGTGCCGACGGGGAGGGAGGAGTCTATGTTCTGCAGGAGGGTGGTGGGGTTGGGGGTAAGGGATATGTGTGTGTGTGTGTGTGTGTGTGTGTGTGTGTGTGTGTGTGTGTGTGTGTGTGTGTGTGAGTTTTGCTTGTGTCAAGTTTTGTGCCCCCCCTCCCCTCAAACCTCCACTAACCTTGCTCCCGTCCAGAGGGTCGAAGACTGCCACGTACTCCCCCATGACCGCCTGGTTGCTGTCCATGACGACGCTGCAGAGCCTGGCGTCGTCCTCCTCCTCGCTCGCTATGGCTGCCACGTTGTCGCTGGAACCGCAGAAGGCCCTGATCATTATCTCGTTGCAGACCACGTCAAGCTTCTGCTGCGTCTCGCCCTGGACGTTGTCGGAGAGAGGCTGACCGGAGGAATCGAGAGCGACGCCGTAGATGTCGTCGGTGGCGGCGCGGGACACCACCTTGCTTATCTGGATGCAGGCGTTGGCGCAGCTGTTTGGGAGTTGGGGTGTGGGGTGAGGAGACTTAGGGTTGTACTTTGGTGCAAGTAGCAGTGGTGCAAGTAGCAGTTGTGCAAGTAGCAGTTGTGCAAGTAGCAGGGTTATCCTTGTGCCACCCCAGTTACAGTTTGCTCACCTCGATAATACCTTTTCTAAGCCTCTTAAGTGTGGATTTGACCAGCATTCTACCTCAAGGTAGCGGTCAAATGATCGCATTCTTTTCTTTTTCAGGCTAGCTACGTCTACGAAGACATCATTGTCTTCTCCAAGTGCTGATAGGGCAGTGCTGGGATTGCAGCGCCTGTTGCATTGCTTTGTATTCTGTATTATATTCCTATTGAGTGAAGTTGCGGGTGATATGACGCCAGTTTGTGGTATATTGAAAGTATATCCGTTGGATATTAATAAAATTAGTATCCAAAACATCGTATGCATTTTTTGAAGATGAGCAGGTCGAAAGTGGAGAGCACAAGGCAAGATTTTGGGGTTGGTGTGGGTAGTTTTGTTGGACTCCAATTAGCGCCTACACGACACTTCTGTCTACGTGAAGTAGCTTGAAGGCTTTGTTGATAAGTTTCACATCGTAATTTGCCGCTGCAAACTTACATTCGGGATAGGTTCGCTCAAAAATGGCATCACAATCAGAGGTACAATCGTCACACAATTCAACAGAGACCACAAATGTGATAGTATACAGTTGGGACGATTTGGCAGACGGTCAGCAGTTGTGCATAGATTGGGCTTGTGAGCAAGACTGGGATCTTGTCAAGGGGTATGCCAAGGAACATGGTCCTGAGGTTTTGATCGGAGTTTATTCAGGGCTAGCCTCAGGTAGGAATACACTATGTTCAGTCCTCACTAAAGCCTCTCTTCACGATAATGTTGAGATGGTCAAGCTTACCTTAGACGCCGGCTTCAACAACAAGGACGCCATGTACATGGCCGCAGATTTATCAATCAAGAATAGTAAAGACAATTCAACAATCTTGAGATTGCTCTTAGAACATGGATTTGACCCTAATATGGATCTACGAGTCGAAGGTTCGGTGGAAGGCTATTCTACCAACCTTTTGATGGCTGCTGTTGTTTCGGGACACATTGATCAGGCCATAGCACTTCTCGATCATGGAGCAAATGTGAACAAAACAGTGGTTGTCAGTGGATATGTTGCTTCACCACTTACTTCTACTTTCTATCATGGAGAACACGACATATGCAGGCTGTTTCTCACGCGCGGTGCTATCCCAACCACCAACGACGTGGATCATGTGTTTAAGCATCGCCTCTGGGCGTGCAACGGAGGACACCCTAACCTTAGTAGAGATGTCGCAATAAAGATGTTCGTAACATTTCTTCATCTCGGAAAGCCCGATTCCGACGTACTTCGAGACAAATTCAATTTATGCAATCACAATCCTTCCTATCGCGATCCTACAATCACCAACATCACGAAACATTACCTTCAAGGTCGTCCCTTCTGCTGCTTCATTTGCGAGGCTCTTACAGCCGCGTCACGCGACAAGCTCCATATGTGTCCCTGTCGCAACGTCGCCTACTGCTCGAGGGAGTGCCAGGTCAAGCACTGGAGGGAGCACAAGGTGCAGTGCACGGGACCGCTGAACGAAAGAGGGGAGAGTGAGGCCATGGTCAAGCAAAGATCCAAGACAGGGAAGGTAGCTGCGGCGGGAGGAGTGGATGTGGGAGTAGCGGAAGGAGCAGCTGCGACGGGGAAGAATGGCAAGAAGGGGAAGAAGGGCAAGAATGGGAGGGGTAAGAAGAAGTGAACGAAACAATCCAGTAATGCGGCGGCTATAAGCAATTTTTGAGAATTCGATGTACATCAAATTGCTTATTTTTATTGCGATTAGCGTGAGAATGAACAACTTCATATTTCCCTGAAACTTTCGAGGCAGGAGGAGCAGAACACAGATTTTGGGGTTGGTGTGGTGGCATTTTTGGTTTGACTCCAATATTAGCACCTACACGACACTTCTGCCTAAGTGGAGTAGCTCAAAAGGCTTGTTGATAAGTTTCACATCGTAATTTGTCGCTATAAACTCAAATTTGGGATAAGTTCGCTCAAAAATGGAATCTCAATCAGAGGTACAATCGTCATACAATTCATCAGATACCACAAATGTGACAGTACATAGTTTGGACGATATGACAGACGGTCAGCAGTTGTGCTTGCACTGTTCTGAAGACGAAGACTGGGATCGCATCAAGGGTTATGCCTCGGAACATGGTCCACACACCCGCATGCCATGGAGAATCTCTGACAAGGCAGTCAACCTCTTGGCGTGCCTTAGCGTCTTGTTCATGGGTGGCACCGTCGTCGGTCTGGTGCTGCTGGGGACGCAGTACGACGACGGCAACGTCAGCGGTCGCCTGGCAGCAATGGATCCAGGCAAGGATTTTGAAACGATCCAGGGGGGATGCACGATACGCTCGAGTCGGTGGACGTTGCATTCGTACTATTACTCGCAACCGAATTGCTACTCACAATGCTATCACGCCAGTGCTTGCTCCGAACGTTGGACCCACAACATCACTCTCCCTGGCGGGAACGTGACCCAATCCGCCCCCGAGGACCATCTCCTCAGCAGTTTGAAATCCTGCGCCAACCTTGACACGGACCTGCCCGCTACGCCAACCGTGCCTTCGGCCTTCGCTGCCAACACCACAGTACCTTGTTGGCGTGCGGTGCAGCCCTCGACCATCACGCGCAACGAAAGGCTTCCCGACGACCCACGCACTGCGACCTACGACGGGCTCAACGCGTGCCGTGCCCGGTGTTCGTTGGTGGTCGGGTACGCCTGTGGGAATGAAGCGTGTGTAACAATTAAGGATCCTGCGGAGCAATACTCTTACTACGAGAAATACGACAACCCGACCATGGCCCGCAACGTGGGAATTGTGGTGGGTTGCAGCGTGGGAACACTCTTGACCTGCGTTGCGGGCTACTGGGCAAACAAGGAGTACAACAAGAATGTAGAGGTGGGGAGTGGATGTGGGAGCAGCGGATGTGGGAGTAGCGGAAGGAGTTGTAGTTGCGACGGGGAAGAATGGCAAGAAGGGGAAGAAGGGCAAGAATAGTAGGGGTAAGAAGAAGTGAACGAAACAATACTGTAATGCAGCGGCTATAAGCAAATTTTCATAATTCGATGTACATCAAATTGCTTATTTTTTAGCGACTAGCGTGAGAATGTTTCTCCAACTAATTTTGTCCCCCAGGAACAGAGCAGATTTTGGGGTTGGTGTGGTGGCAGTTTTTGTTGGGCATATTAGCACCTACACGACTCTTCTGCATACGTGGAGTAGCTTTAAGGCTTTGTTGATCATTTTCACATCGTAATTTGCCGCTATAAACTTACACTTGGGATAGGTTCGCTCAAAAATGGATTCTCAATCAGAGGTACAATCGTCACACAATTCATCAGAGACCACAAATGTAGTATCTAGTTTGGACGATTTGACAGAAGGTCAGCAGTTGTGCTTGAAATGGGCTTATGAGCAAGACTGGGATCGCATCAAGGGGTATGCCAAGGAACATGGTCCTGAGGTTTTGTTAGGCGTTTATTTAGATGGGGATTCGTTATTTTCAGTTCTCACAAAAGCCTCTCGTCACAATAATGTTGAGATGGTCAAGCTTACCTTAGAGGCCGGTTTCGACGACAAGGAAGCCATGTACATGGCCGCAGATTTATCAATCAAGAATAGTGACAATTCAACAATCTTGGGATTGCTCTTAGAACGTGGACTTGACCCTAATATGGACCTACGAGTCGAAGGGGTAGTGAAAGGAGAGGTGAACAAAAATTTCAACCTTTTGGTGCTTGCTGTTGTTTCGGGACACATTGATCAGGCCATAACACTTCTCAATCATGGAGCAAATGTGAACAAGACAGTGGTTTCCACACATGGAGATGTTATTTCACCACTTGCTATGACTGTCCATTATGGAGCACACGACATATGTAGGCTATTTCTCACGTGCGGTGCTATTCCAACTACCAGCGACGTGGATCATGTGTTGGGCGTATGCCTCCGAGCGTGCAAAGGAGAACACCCTAACCTTAGTAGAGATGTCGCAATAAAGATGTTCACAACATTTCTTCACGTCGGAAAGCCCGATTCCGACATAGTTCGAGACAAAATCAATTTACCCCATCGTTCCAGATGCGATCCTACCATCGCCAACATCGCGAAACATTACCTTCAAGGCCGTCCCTTCTGCTGCGAGGTTTGCGAGGCTCTAACTGCCAAGGACAAGGAGCGTAACAAGCTCCTATGGTGTCCCTGTCGCACTATCGCCTACTGCTCGAGGGAGTGCCAGGTCAAGAACTGGAGGGAACACAAGGTGCAATGCACGGGACCCCTGAACGAGAAGGGGGAGAGTGAGGCGATGGTCAAGGAGAGGCACAAGACAGGGAAGGGAGCGGCGGCGGGTGTAGCGGATGTGGGAGTAGCGGAAGGAGTAGTTGCGACGGGGAAGAATGGGAAGAAGGGGAAGAAGAGCAATAATAGTAGGGGTAAGAAGAAGTGAACAAAACAAAACATTAGCAATTCCAGTTCAAACCCAGAAAATTCCTTTTACTACTTGGGAGGGCATTGATTGCGAGGATTGCGATCAGCGTGAGAATGAACGATTTCGTATTCCTCAAGAAAATTTCATCGTTCCGGGTAAGGCCGCAAGCCGATCGGTTACCGGGACAATGACCAAAAACAACAACTTTGAACAATGGATTTGAGAGACAGGAAACAAGAAAAGGAGAACGCACCCAATTGTATATGGATGAAAAACAAAGTATATATCCAATAATTGTAGTTTAGAAACGTTCATTGAAGGATATATCGTTCTAATGATTGATAGTGTAGTAACGCAGTGGCGTAATGGGCGTAAGGACGAAGGGAAGGATAATTCTTTGAAGCAGTGCCGAGTATTGCCAATCGACGTCACTGAGTCCGGGATTGTGATGGCCGTGAGGGACCATCAATTGGAGCTATGGTAGTGTCAGTCATGTCCGAAGTTCGCAAGCCCAAGCGTTTCTGAGACGATTCGTCCATCTTTAGGTGGAAGGCATTTTACATATGTAAAATGCCTGGGTTCAGTTTTTCTGTTTTTTTAGGTGTTCACGGCTGATTTACCATCAATTGGAGCTATGGTAGTGTCAGTCATGTCCGAAGTTTGCAGGCCCTAGCGTTTCTGAGACGATTCGTCCATCTTTGGGTGGAAGGCATTTTACATATGTAAAATGCCTCAGTCCGATAGATTTATTTGGGCCAACTTTCGGCGATCCAAAACGTAGATTTTACTTTTACACAGAGATACACCGATCGTAAAGTTAAATTAGGAGACATGGGGGAGAGAGGGTGGTTTGGGGAAGAGAGAATGAGGGAATATACAGAAATTATTTGTAGACTCGCAGGAAAGGTGAGCGGGAGGAGGGGGGATGGGGGTAGGGAAAGGAACGAGACATATCTTCACACAAAAAGCTAAACAACGCTTTGAAAAACCTTGGAGAAGAGGCGAAATCAGCTACACACTTCAACCTTTCACAGTCCCCCCCCTAACCCCCCCCCAACCCCCACCCTCCTTCGGGTCCCGTCCTCCAATCCTAGAATCTCCACCGTATGTTTCCTAATCCCCGGTCAGTCCTGCCAGTTCCTCCATGGAGCCCCACCTCTTCTCAGCGTACCCACATGACTGACATCTCTTCGGATATGACGATTGAATAGAGTTTTATCCAGAGCTAAAACAACATGCCTAACGGCTGGGGGGGGAGGTGGTACAGATTGGCTACGAAGAGGTCGAGGTCGGTGGTCCTTCCGGGGAGGAGGTGGGTGTTGTGGCGGTCCACCAGTAAAGGGGGAGGAATGCGGGGGTGGTGACTGTGGAGGTAGGGGTGCTGGTTGGACTGCTGTTAGGGGAATGGGGCATGTAAAAGGTCTTCGTGAACAACTAGGGAAACTGGGGAGGTATAAGGGTGAGGTTGTTGAGGGTTGGTTGAGCGCTGTTGAATGCTAGTCCCACATCTAGTCTCTCCTGCTTCCCCCCCCGTTTCTCCTCAGCGCCGCCAGGTATTTCTATCCGTCCTATCCCCCCTCCCATTCCTTCTCACCTCCCCCTCCCTTGCTGACGATGAAGGTCCATCACTCTTTGACATAGCCATAACAACGCCTGGAGATAAGGTTGCCAAGGTGGATATGAAGCGTACCTCATCCCCCCCCTCTCGTTCAGCCTCTTCATCATCTTCCCCCTCCACAAAGGTTGATCCGTACTCTGACGAGGCGAGGAGATCAAAGCGTGAAAAGGCTAATTCAATGTGGGGTGGAAACAAGTCGGGGAAGAAGAAGAACACTACATTGATCCAGCAGATGCAGGGTGACAAGGCCTTTTAAAGGGTTTTTTTTGGCGTAGGCCCACACTCCTTTTTTTTGGAGCTTTTCTGACGGAAGGTAATTATGATATGATGTTTGGTTGGCTGAAAACCATTTGTCTTTTGTTATCCTCATGCCCTCCCTGTGGTGGCTGAGAGTAGGCATCCACATTACAGGGGTATTTCAGATTTTAATATGGGGTATTTACCCAAGATTATTTTTGGGTACGTTCCCAGGCCAATTTACTACGTGAAAAGTAGGGTTTTTACTGGGAAATCGGCTTAATTCTTGGGTAATTACCCAAGGCTCTAAATCGTACCCCTGTAATGTGGATGCCTAGCTGAGAGCAAAAGGCCCCATAAAAAGGAAGCATAGACTCATGGAGAAGTTATTAGATAAGTTAGATAGGACATTGAAGAAGATGGTGGAGAGGATACATCAGATACGCTGTCCAATACGCTATATTATAATCCTTATTACATACATAAGCATTATAATAAACATACCACAAGCAACATCATTTACAACTCTGTCTGTATTACCATCTGTATTACCGTCCGTATTCAATACACATACACATACGCATACTACATCGTTCCATAAACAATTAGTGTATGATACAAGAACAACAAGAGGAGGAGGGGGCACTAAAACAACAACAACACTTCATGGAATAAGAGGATTTAGAAAATGGTTTTCTGAACAGGTGAGATTAAATGAGATGAGATTAGATGGATGAGACGAGACGAGATGAGAAGATGAGAAGAGTAGAAGATGAGATGAGACGCGATGGACAAGCAAAGGGAGAGAGAAAAAAGAGGAGAAAGAAGCAAAAGGAGAAAAACAAATGGAAAAAAGAAAGACTGCACAAACAATGAACAAACAAGCTGTCCTCTCACATGAACAAACAGATATGCACTCCACACACTAACTCCACAAACTTACTAAAAAACACACCTTCCACCACCTACTCCATACCCTCACCCCCCCCTCCAGTTCCCCTTAGCTTACACGGAGATAGATCTAACCCGCGACACCGAGGAGTTCGATCACGTCCTAATCGACATGAATCAGATCCTGCACGTCTCCCTCCGCCGTCGTTTAGACGAGAACAAATCCTTGTTCACAATGTTCCGTGAACTGGACGATACTATGAAATACGCGAAACCTAGAAGGTGCGTTGTATTCGCGTTTGATGGACCACCACCGGCGGCGAAGCTGGCGACGCAGAGAAGTAGGAGAGCTAAGAGTGTTAACGTTGGGAGTGGGGATGGGTTTGAAGCTACTTGGGGTGATAAAGTACCAGGGGGTGTAGGGGGGGAAGAAAACACAGAGGAGGAGGTTGGTGGGGGGGGGGGGCATGGTAGGGGGGGGATGAAAGGTAGGAGTTCGGAAGAGGTTATGAACGAAGAAGATAGGGAGGAGGAGGAGGAGGGAATTAAGGAGGGGGTGGGAGGGAGGGATGTTAAGGAGGAGTATAATGGGGGAGTACATTACCTGGAGGAACCTACGAACCGAGGGAGGGTTAGACATAGGGTGGAGAGGAGGTTAGAGTGGGCTGGTACGCAGTGGTACTTCGAGGAGGGTAGACTAGTGAAGGATGGTGGGAAAGACGAGTCGGAGGTTACCTTGGAGAACATCGTTACTGAGGAGTGGTTGGACACGAACCGTAAAAGGAGGGAGAGCGCTAGGAAAACGGAGGAGACAATGGTTAAGATAACACCTGGAACCGCGTTCATGGATAAGGCTGTTGAAGCCCTGCTTTACTACATCTGGCAGCGGCTATCCCAGAAGCGATTCAGGGGCGTTAAGTTCTACATCTCGGGGGCGCACGTACCGGGGGAGGGGGAGGTTAAACTGCTGGACTGGATGCAGATACCGACGCTTGTTAGGCCGGGGGACTCGGTTGCGTTCATTGGGGGGGATAGCGACTTGGTGCTGGAGGGATTAGGTGAGAGGAAGGGGGGATGAGGGGGGGGGAGCAACGTTA
>BRYA01000061.1:57078-70807 GCA_030267965.1 Triparma columacea | reverse complement strand
ATATAAGAAATAAAATCCACACACTCCAAGTGTCTTAAAACACCCCCCTTTTAAGACACTTGGGCCTTTTTGTTGTCCAGCCCTTAGGGCACAACACTGCTTACTTTAGCCTTCCCACCTCCTACCCCTATAATATCCCCACCATCAGCGCCTCCAACACTTGCTCTCCTAAAACTTCTGCTCAAAGCAGCTGCTAGACCACCCTCAGCTTCAGCATCAACACTTGCTCTCCTGACACTCTCCCTTTTTCTAGCATCTCCTGCTTCTGGAATGTATTCAACTGGCACCTTGGCTCTCATTGCATCATCAAACCACTCTGGCTTTTCAGCCTCCCATCTTTCCCAGTTTGCCTGTACCCAAGTTCTTACTTCTTCTTCAATTGATTTCCAATAGTGTTTTGAGTTTGTAAAAATTGCTGTTGCCTTCTTTTTATCATCGTTTGAATTACTAAAGCGGGCAAGTGCACCATCTTTTCCTCTCTCCAAGCTGTAGAAGGTGCCCCAGTATTTTTTCTCAATGTTAAAGAAGAAAAAAACTAACAACACAATTGTACATGGTATAAATATCCCAACTACTCTCCATGCCAGTGTGAGTGCATTTTCTGCAACATCTCCCCTTTCAGCTATAATTATAACTACTGGAAGACTTCCCATTGTCAATACAAATCCAAACAGCCAATTTATACCTCCAATCTCATTAGGATGCCTAAATTGCACAACTGAAGTGAAGTCTCCCACCACTTTCACCAACACTCTGAAGACAATACTACTCAATATTTCTATATTGCCTCCTGCAGGAATCCAATACCAGAAGTCCCCTCTCAAGATCTTCACCAACAAGTATAGACCAAGGTCAGCACCAACATAGAGAGCAACCCATCTATCACCAAGTTGCACTAACACAACTATTGTCATGCACCTCATCACAAGCATACATGCGCTAACAAGCATCGTAGAAACAAATATGATTGATCTTTTTGTGGGATTTGCAGGCACATACCCATAGAAGTCAGGCACTTGTTCTCTCTTTACTGGGTCAGTGTCATAGTCATAGCTGATAGTTGCAGATGCAAAGCCTGTTGTTATTGCTGAAACAATAAGTGAGACCCAAGCTGCATCTGCAACATCTCCATCATTTGTTGCAATAGCCATAAGTTGAATGATTACACCAGGTATGGCTTCAGCAAACATCTCAGCCCCTTTCATGAAACTTAACTCTGCCAGAGCATCCATTGCTTGTCCAGCCTCTTGCTTTTCTCCCTTTGCAACCCTGTACGCATCAACAGCAGGCTTAAAGCCAATCAAAATAGGAAGCCATTCCCTTACCACCCTTAAAATCCCCAACTTCTTATTCTGCACCCAAGCACCAAACATCTGAATCCCAATTGAAGCGGCCAAACTTGCCAAAGATGCCTTAAAGTACCCATACTTCTCATCACTCCAAAACATGTACGTCACATACACATCAGTGAGCAAATCAGACATACTAGTAATAGCCCCAACAGTCACTCTTGCTTTCAACCCCCACGGAACTTCCTCCAAAAGCCTGTAGCTAATTGTCTCAAGCATAGGTCTGAACCACTTATATTCCTCGTCAAGCTCCTGTAGAGCAGGGAAATTTAAGATGAAGGCATCAACTGCAGTAGCTGGCTGAGTATTGAGAGCCAAACTCCTCGCTAGAGACTCACCAATCTCCCTTCCTTCCTTCTCTCCCAGCTCTATAGCCTTACCCTCTGCCGTCTTCAGCCCAAACAGCTTGTTCTTGACAACAGCGCCAAGCATTGGTGTGACAAACGCGTAATTCTCTGTAGCCTGTCTCAGAACATAGTTTTTCCTTATAAATGACCTGACAGCTTCCTCTTTTGTCATTCCCTTCTTCCTGAAACTCAATGCAACCAACAGTTGCTGACCCAACAACTTTCCTATTTTGTTAGGATCTAAACCTGTATAGTCTTGTGTAGTATCATTCGCAGCATGTGAAGCAATCAGTGCGCCTCTGTTGTCCAAACCAACACTTGCTCTCCTCATATTTGCTCTCAAAGCACCTGCTAGACCACCCTCAGCTGCATCATCAACACTTGCTCTCCTAACAATCTCCCTCCTTCTAGCATCTCCATCTGCTGGAATAAAATCTACAGGTACTTTATCCTTCATCACATCAGTAAACCACTCTGGCTGCTCCTCTTCCCATTTAATCCAGTTCAACTCAACCCATTTCTTAATTTCTCCTTCAATTGAGACCCACTGATGCCAAGAGTTTTCTAAAACCTTAAACTTTACTGCTTCACTTTCTTCGTCAAGGAAATAGGCCATTGAATATTCCTTGCCTTTCTGTGGACTCCAGAAGGTATGCAAGTACTTCTTATCAATGTTCAAGAAGAAAACAGCCAAGCATAGGGTAGTTAATGGTATGAAATTTTTCACAACCAATGAAGCAAAATAAATTGCGTTGTCATCAACATAAGGTGAAGCTACAAATATTGACATGGATAGGCTCCCCATTGTCAACAATAGACTAAACAACCAATACACTCCCCCAACTTCATTTGGATGTCTAAATTGCGCAATAGAGGTAAAGTCTGCAATGATCTTTACAATGACTCTAAAAAGAATACTACTCACAATCTCTATATTTCCTCCCAATGGTATCCAGTACCAGAAGTCTCCCCTCAATATCTTAACCAACAAGTACAGACCTAGGTCAGCTCCAACATAGAGAAAGGCCCAACTACCTCCCATCAGCCCAAGAAGAACTATTGTTGTACACCTTATTAGAAGCATCCCTGCTGACAAGAGCAACATGGACACAAACACTACCATTCTTTTGCTTGCTCTTGCTGGTACATACCCATAGAAGTTAGGTGCCGATTCTCTCCAGCCAGGGTCTGTGTCCCAGTCATAACTAATTGTTGCAGAGGCAAAGCCTGTTGTAATTGCTGACACTGCAACTGAAAGCCATGCTGAAGTTGAAACACCTTTGTCATTTGTTGCTATAGCCATAAGTTGGATGATCACTCCAGGGATTGCCTCAGCAAACATCTCAATCCCTTTCATAGCTGTCAATTCCATCATTGGGTCAATTGTAGTTCCAACCTCTTGTTTTGCTCCAGTTGCTACCCTGTAAGCATCAACTGCGGGCTTGTACCCAAACAAGATTGAAATCCACTCCCACACCACCCTCTTCATCCCCAACTTCCTGTTCTGAGCCAAAACAGCCAACATTTGAAGCCCAATTGACACTGCCAAACTTGCCAAAGAAGCCTTAAAGTACCCATACTTCTTATTAGTCAAAAACTTGTTTGTCACATAAACATCTGTCAGCAAATCGACCATGCTTGTGGCAGCACCAACAGTCACCCTTGCCTTTAAGCCTAATTTTGACTTCATAAATAGATCCATGACAATCTCCTCAAGCATGGGCCTTAACCACACTTGTTCATTCATAACATCCTGCACTTCAGTGAATTGATGTGCCCACTCATCAACAGCATGAGCAGCAGTCAAAGTAGTCAACATGACTGCTGCCATTGCACTCCCAATCTCCCACCCCCTGGTTTCCTCCTCAAAGTTAAATTCTCCCTCATTTGTCGCTCTCCTTTTGAATTTGTTCATAACCACAGCATACAGCATAGTTGTCATGAAACCATGCTGCTCTGTAATCTCTCTCAGTGCCCTATTGGCAACTATGAACTCCTTCACGACCTCTATCTTACTGTCCCCAACAGTCCCTTTCTTCACTCTCTCCATCAGCTGCTCTCCAAACCTCCTCCCATCCTGTTCCCCTGCTTCTGCACTCTTCAGAAGGTTATCAAAGTAGTAAGCAGCATCAGTTGCCATGCTCAGGTGCTTAATTACACTCCTTTTGCTGGCAGCTCTTCCTAAACTTTCCTGTCTAGTCATCATTTCTACTTCTGTCTTCATCTGGCCAGCGTCAGAGAACCTTACAGCTGTGAATTGTCCTTCGTCTTCAACTGTGAGTATATGTGTCTGGTTGGTGACTCTGTACAGCTCAAGCTGGGATTCAACTCGGCTTTCAAGGTCCCAGAAGAATGTTGCAACTTCCTTGTGGGATGCTCTCACAGTTATTGAAGTCTTCCCCCACCCCATTCCCTTTTCTGCCTTTATCAATGTCTTTCCAGTCAACTCTTCTCTACTGATCTCTTGAGCTCCATCAATCTTGTCAAAGTGATTTTCAATACCTGGCGCTCCCTCAATTGCAATATCCTCAAACTTTGCAATGATCTGCTGTCTGTTGAAGGTAGCAATTTCTCTGCTTCTATCAAACTTCTTCCTCAAGTCTGAAACTTGTCCAAGAAACCTTGGTGCAATCTTGTTCATGATGGAAGAGAAGAAAACACCACCAAGCTCTACCTTTGTTGTAAAAGTCACTGATGTTTGTGGCACATCTCCAACAGTGTGAAGGGGCTCAAATACCCATACTGTGTGTGCCTTCCCTAAAACATTCCCAGCCTTCACTGGAAAGTCTACCTGAAGTTCATCTGTGTCTACAACATCAATGATAACTTTGCCATCATCTTGTTTGCACCAGGTAACTTTACTCCTCCCATCACGAGGAGAAAATCGAGGGATGCCAAGATTCCTAGTTGTGATGTAGTAGAGAGTGTGGTTGTTTATGAACCTTGTCTTCAGTTGAGAAAAACCTGACTGTGAAGCCAATTTTTTCCAATTTCTACTGTAGAGGCTTGAGTACTCATAGGCAGCACACTCCTCCACACTAGCATCAACCACAGTAGTGGCAAAACCAGTTCCACTGCTTTCCCCGTCAACGTGAACTAGCTTCATCTTGACCCTCTCATCAGGACTTTTCAGTTCATCAAAGTTCTCGTCCGCCTTGCACTTTTCATAAATCTCCTTCCCCTTCCTGATTGCATCCTTCTCCTCATCAGTATAATCTTGGAGCTCATTCTTGATGATGCTGGCAAGAGAGACCAGTGCAGCTTTATCAACCTCTTTGTCCTGCTCGAAGGATCTCCTGATCTCTGATATCGCACCTAGTGCTCGTGGTATTGTTTTGTTGACAACTTTTACTGGAATATGCCCTCCTGTGTCCATAAACTGGGTCAATGTAAGTTTACACTGGAGAACACCATATGAGTCTTTTATGTTTGTGGCAGTGAGAATGCCACTTGTTGTAGCTTTCACAAGCTTTCCTAGATTTCCTCCATAATCCACCTTCTCCTCAGATGGTACAAATGCTACAGACATGGTGCTGTCTTGATGTCCTTTTTGCCATACATATCTCATCACAAATTCTCTTTTGTGAAGAGGGAAGGGAAGCTTCTTTACTACAGCAAAAAGCTTTTCGTTGATCCTTCCCTTGCCACCCTTCCATATTTCTAGCTTTGCAGCGTCAGCAACTCCTCTGCTTATAGCCATTCTTTCTCTGCTACAGTTTTCAAAGAACCAAGCAGCTGCCTCCTCGGCTGAGCAGTCAGCAACACACTCGGCTCTTCCCAAACCAAGTGTCTTTTTTCCTTTCTCCTGCTGCTTATATTTGATCTTCATCTTCACTCCCTCGTAAGGTGACTTCAGAGGCCTCCATCCTCCATTGCCCTCCCCACCAAAGAGCTCCTCCAACTCCCCAAACACCTTCTTCTGGTCCTCCTCCAACTCAACACCCTCCCTCATCCTCTCCACCAAGGACCCCCTGACCTCAGCATCAACATCCTTCCCGTTCCTCCTGAACTTCTCCTGCAACCTGTTGGCCTCAACAAGCTGATTCTTTGCAAGGTAGTCAATTGCTTTGTCCATCAGTGTCTTTTGAAGGCCTTGGAAATGCAGATCAACTGTCTGAATACGTGACACCCTACAGACATTTGGAGCAATCTCATTGAAGAAGTAGACACCTGTAGTCTCTGCTAGCACAAATCCTTCCTTACTGAGGTCCTTGAAGCCTCCACCTGGGTACTCTGTCAGTGGAACAAACCCAAACAAGTAGGCTGCCCTGCCATTGCTTAACTTGATTTCCTTCCAAGAAAACCAGGCTTCAAAGAGACGGTCTTTTGCTGGGCTAGGCACGTGTAATACTTGGTGTAGATGGCGACTTCTAGTTCCATTGACATTATTTCTATTAACCCTAGGCAGATTGCCATTCTCCTTCAGATGATTTCCTGAATAAGTGTAAGTGTCGCCTAAACTTAGCTCAGCCAGCATAACCTCTGCTGACTTGTCCACAGTGACCTCAAAGGCTGCCCACACATTGTCCCTCTCTCTCCACAGGAACTTGTCAATGCCCTCCTTCAGTGTCCCCTTGATTCTCTTCCCTTTTGTGTGGAGTTCCTTCTCTAGGCTCCCAACCCTCTCCAACATTGCGTCCTCCTCTCTTGTCAGAGGCGGTGCCCTCGGCATGATCTCCTCCACAAAGTGTCTTTTCCTCCTCTCATCAATGACACTAGGCTGTCTGAACTTCTTCCCAACCTCCTCCACAATACCCTTTACTGCTGCATACGCAGCCTTGACGTCTCCCTTCTTGATCCTGCCAATGTTCCTGCCTTCAAAACTAGTTCTCATGGATCTAATACCCTTGAAAGTAAACCTTTTCTTGAAAGTAGGACTTTTCTTGAAAGTAGAGCGCGCACTCTTGAAAGTAGAGCGCGCACTCTTGAAAGTAGAGCGCGCACTCTTTAAGCTTTTGAATGTGCGAACATCAACTTCTGATTTTGTCTCTGTTGCTCTCTCCTCTGCCTTAAGAGTTCCCACCATGGTGACTGCAGTTTGTCCGAACCCAAAATTAGTGAAGCTGAGCTCCCCCTCAATGACACCTTGTTTAACAGTCTTGGTCTTTATTGACGCTTGAATTTTGACAAGCATTGCAGTTGCCTCATCAGAAAGGTCATCCTCGTCAAGGGGTGCCAACTCCATAATGTTCATCGATTTGTCAGGAGATACGTCTTTGATATCGAGGAGAAATTCGACAACCTTATTCCTGCTGCCGTAGTGCTGCCAGTAGACGAGTCTGTGAATGCCTCCTTCCTTTACATCATACTCCTGGAGGGTCTTCCTTCGGAACTTTCCCTGCTCACAATCGGTGAGGAGAAAGTCAATGATCTTGTTGCGCTCGTCGTGGAAGACACCAGCGAGCTCCATAACTTTCACATCGACACCGGTAGAGTTGTCGATGAGGCCTTCAACGGCTCCTCGGTCCTCCAGAAGCTTGACAAGTTTGACTTGTTCGGGGCCAAGAGCTGTGTAATCGATATCAACTTGTCCTTGCGTGGTGGAAGAGGCGTGATTGGGGCTAGAGAGGGACTGCGGGGAGTCTTTGTTCGTGATGGTGTTGTCAGGATCTAATGTCATGGACTGAGCGGTAGTGGCGTTGCTGACAGTCGCAAGGCCGACTGGCGTGCGGCCGGGAGTCTCGCACCCGACAGCAGGAGGTATAGCACTTAGATTGTTCTCGCCCACTACTCCACCGTTTAAGGGATCGTCGGAAATTTTGGCATTGAACTTTTCAAATCCAGGCTGAAGATGAGAATGGCCAGAAATTTCTGGGGGTGGTTTTGGGGGAATTTTTGTGAAAAAGGGTCAAAAAAAGGCAAGAATCTGAAGCTCCCTCAGAACGGCTTCTCAGCCCTCCCCTGAACAATCAAAATACTCTACTTTTCGTCTGCATGACTACGCAAACTCACCTCGTCTAGCATCCTCGTAAGAGCTTTTGGAGACTGCGAAGGGGACAACATTGTTGTAAAAGTGAGAAAAAGATACAAACTTTCAACGCGTCCTCCCACAACTCTCCTGCTCTCTCCTAGAGTATTAAATTGTCCTTTCTCTCTTCCGGCTCTCGACGCACAACTTACCTCGTCCGGCATCCTCGTGGCGGTTTTTGGAGTCTGCGGTAATGGCGATTATGGTGTTTGTTAGTCAACATGAAGAGGTTTCAACGCGTGCTCCTCATTTCTGTGTAGCATATCAAGCGCCTCACGCGGTCACCGGAGACGGAACCCATGCGGTCGCCGCAGAAGCGCCCCATGCGGTCGCCGCAGAAGCGCCCCATGCGGTCGCCGCAGACGGAACCCACGCGGTGGCCGGAGACGGATCCCATGTGGTCACCGCAGACCGGCGCACGCGCACATGCGCCGCGGCCGCCGCCCGTCGAGCTCGACGCCGAGGGCCAGGCCCTCCGCGAACGGCTCCGCGCGTTCCGCACGCAGGCGGTGAGAAAAAACTACAAAGTTTCAACGCGCCCTCCCGCGACTCTCCCGCTCTCCCCTAGAGTATTAAAATGCGTCTTTCTTTTCCGCCTCTCGCACAACGCACAACGCACAACTCACCTCTTCCGGTGTCCTCGTGACCATTTTCAGAGTCTGCGGTAATGGCGATTATGGTGTTTGTAAGTCAAAATGAAAAAGATTTTCACGAGTGCTTCCTCGATTCCCTGTAGAATATCAGGTATCTCCCCTCCTTCGACTCCCTGAATCGAACTTACCTTGGTCTTGTCCAGCGTCCTCGTGAGAGCTTTTAGATTTAGAGACTGTGAAGGCGATATCTACGGGACCGTGTATTGCAGAGGGAGTGTGATTGGGGCCTGCGGGGGACTCGGAGGCATAGTTGGTCTCGCCGGCGTCATTCACGACTCCCGCATCTGCTTCAACCTCACCCTCCATGACGATCTTGATTGGGTGCTGAAAATCATGCGTTCGTGATCGACGTGCGAAAATTGACGGTGGAGCGGCATTTTTTGGTGTGAGTGAAGATATCGTAAGTTGGCATATTCGTAAGGTGAGCGCATTATATTTTCCAAAATCAGAGAAATTTTGCTCATTTTTTCCCATCCTCTTCGGTCTGCTCATAGAGCTGTTTCTCCTCGTTCGTTCGGACTTTTCCTCCTTCCTCCTCCTCCCTCCTTCCTCCCTCCCCTCCCCACTTCTCCTCTACTCTCTCCCCCCTCCCCCGATCACCCGCCCTCCCAGCTTACCTCTTCACCAAACGTCCTGTAGCCCCACTCCTCCAATGGTCCCAAGAAGTTGTCGACAAGGAAAGCCTCGGGATGTCAAAGTTTTTTAACCCTTGCCACCGCGCTTCGTCAATTAGTTTGTGTTGGGGTGGTTCGAATTTGATTTGTTAGTATTGCTACCGCTAATAGTCGATAATCTCTCCTCACAGCGCAAGTTTGGCAAGGCAACACAATTTGCCTCACTCACCAACACCCAACCAAATAATAATAGCAAGCAAATGCGCAGTATCCACTCGCCCTTGGTACTGTCGCCTTCCTCCCTATATTCGAATATATTATAGCTTTGAAACAATGTTCGTCACATTTAACTCCCCCCTCCCATTCCCTTGCCTCCTTCAAACCCAACCCTCCCAAACCAACTCCCCCCCTTAATTCCGCCTAACACTATCCCTCATATGCACACGTTGCCCAGCATAATAGGGTCGCGGTGTCCTACGTTCCAAGGACCGATCCCATACGGTCCTGGACTCCATGCAGGCAACTGAGGTGTGCAATTGAGAAACCCTGTCTCAAGCAATGGTAAATAAAAGAGCAAGCGCCTTCAATCAAAACAACCGTCAACCCGTTCTATTCACTTCAAACCCTCCTCCCTCTTTTCTTCGTTTTGTCGTTGTATCTTCCCTCCTCCCCTTATCTTTCAATTCCAACCTCCCCTCCAATTTTCTTAGCCCCTTCATAAACCCCGAAGAAAACGAACCCCCCCACGCTTATCCACCCCACCCTAGGCTGCCACCCTTTCCATAGCGTGGCACCACCCTCCTTGTTAATGATGTTTTTTAGTGTGGTGGTTACGGAGACTGGGGTACTGGAGGTTGATAGCATTACGCGAGTCTTTACTACGTCGAGGGGGGTGGTTAGTAATGCAGCTACTGCTCCACCGACGCTGGGGTAGTGGTGGGGGACGGGGTGGGAGGGGGGGGGGGCGGGGGATGTTAGACTAAAAGTTTCGTGAACGTGAATGAAAACTGACAACCTTGCCGTCGTCGAGTTTGTCTGCCTGTGTTTATGTTTCTTCCGGTATTGTGTATTTAACCCTCTNNNNCCCTTCAGGCCTTTAACAACGACCTTCAGCCTGCCGCGCGTAGGGAAGACGAGGGAGGGTGTGTAGATGGTTAGGCTTTTGTATAATGTTGAGATAGAATAACAACTCACGACTCCTTTTTACCACCCTCCCCCCTCCCCCCCCCTCTCTCACCTCTCGTATATCGGGAACTGAATAAGCGCAAACGGTATTTCCCTCATAACCGTGATCCCGAAACCTCTATAAATACCACCAGTAACACCCCCCTCATTAAGGACTGTTCTAAACGTCTCTAACACGCTACCGCTGCCGCTAGCCCCAGTCTGCATCTTGGACTTAACCACCTCCGTCGGTACCCTTACCATGCAAGCCGTAACCTCCCCAAGGCATGCGCTTGCCATGTGTACAAAGGGTGAGTCTGGTTGTGAAGTTGTGCTTAAGTAACGCTTGGAGGTATCGTACACGCAGAAGAACACACCTGCGCCGGGGGCGCTTCCTAAGGCGACTGATCCTATACCTTTGTATACACCATTTAGACCACCGGCTGCCTTGAAACCCTGAGGGGACTGGAGGCGGGTCTTTATTGTGTCTATGGGGTAGAGGAGGAGGTCTACGGAGAGACCTGCGAGACCACCGGATAGGAGGGAGGTGGTGAATGTTGGTGTAGGTGTAGAGGACATTTTGGGTTAGGGTTAAAGAGAAGCAAAGAAGTAATGGGGAGGTCGAAGGAGGGGTCGAAGGAGGTGTATGATTAAGTTTGAGGACGTTTTGAGGTAATTTGATGTGTACGACAAGTTTTTTGTGTATTAATAATGATGTCGATAGTACTTTCGTTAATATATTAGTATTAAATGGAGAATAAATGGAGAGAATAGATAAAAAATGGATGGCCCATTTCTTCAGCCCATTCTTCCGCCCACTTCGAAGAGCACAAAAAAGAGCTTGAAAGATGTCAGGTAAGATATGCTTCATTTCTCCTCTTATTCTACACGATATATCTCAAAAACTATATCTCCCTCTCTTAACAACTTATTACCCTAACATATACCCTTATTCCCATGTATCTCTATCTGTATTGTTTACAAATCACCTTCCCCCCTAAACTCAATCGAAACTCATCCTTGAAAATACTACATTATCCCCCTATTATCTCTCTTTGATACACTTTCATACACTTTCATACACTTTAATACCTCCTTCTACTCTCACACATACTTTACCTTCCCCAAATAACCCACAGGAAAAGGAAAAGGAAAGGGAAAGGGAGGCCGCGGAAGTGGAAAGAGTGTGAGCTCATCCTCAAAGGCTGGACTGCAGTTCCCCGTCGCTCGTGTCGGAAGGTACCTCAAGAAGGGTGGATACGCTTCCCGCGTCGGAGTCGGAGCCGGTGTCTACCTTGCTGCCGTCCTTGAGTACCTCACCGCTGAGATCCTCGAGCTCGCTGGAAACGCCGCCCGTGATAACAAGAAGTCCAGGATCGTCCCTAGGCACATCACCCTCGCCGTCAAGAACGACGAGGAGCTCAACAAGCTTCTCGGCGGAGTCACCATCGCTGCTGGTGGAGTCCTCCCCAACATCCACGCCGTTCTCCTCCCTGCCAAGAGTGCCTCCGGCGGAAAGGGTATGTCTGCCAGCCAGGAGTACTAGGCGATACGGGATTCCGAGCTCCCCCTCGTAGTGTGCGCCGGTCACTGAGCAATGACCCGCAACGACAAAAATAACAATGCTATTGCTTTCACACTAAACACACACACACACATTTTATTTCCCCCTGCTCCTCTGCGTGACGGCGCTCCTAAGCTCTGCCCACGGTCCCCCCACCTTCTCTAGGAGTTCCGCGAGCTCCTGCCCCCCCTCCGTGCTGCCTATCGTTTGCATGATATCCCTTAGTTCCCCCTTGACAATAGCATCGTCAATCGCACGTACAACTTCCGCCCTAACATTATTGTCAACGCCTACCCTGACAGCCTTCTCAGCCATGCCGTCCCCCCCCCCCTCCCCCTCCTTACCAACGCAATACTCCTCAACGACTCCACCCAACTTCCTGTTAACTCCGCAACCGATACCACCGACCTCACCCTTATCCTCGCATATCACTGGAACCCTCAAAGCCAGGGCCTCTACTGCAGTGATGGATCCCCCAAAGTCCAGGACGGCCGCGCTAATTTTGATGAGTCCAGTTTTGTCCTCCGCCGACATTGGTTTAAGCAATAGTATCCTGTCCCCGTCTCCCTCCTCCGTCCCCTCCTTTATTCTCTCCAAAAGTCTCTGGCACCATAGTCTCGGTCCTAACCTGTACGCTATCTCAGACGTCGGTGAGCTCCACATGCTCATTTCCGCTTTGTCCGGTACGAGTACCACGAGAGCGTCTTTATCCAGGGTTATTATTCTCCTCAAAATCTCGTCCTCCCGAACCCCGATTGCCGGGGGTACCGACGTTAGTACGAGGTAGATGTTCTCGTTGGAGAAGAACTTCCTGCCCCCGTATTCGCTCTTAAGCTCGTTAGCCTCCTGCGGTGGGTCAAATGGTAAACCAAGTCCTCCTAAGACAACAGTCTGCTGGTGTCCTCCCCCCTCTCCCCCCCCTACCTCCTCCCCCGCCTCCCCCCCGGCCTCCCACCTACCCCCACCTCCCCCGGCTCCAACCTCGGGCATAATGTAGTAATCCATAGTACCGAGACCGCTACCAACGACTGCACCCCTAACAAAGTAACCCACCTGCACGGGCGCCAACCTTTGGTAACTCAAAAGACAGGATATAGGGTCAGAGTGGTCGGGGTACATTAGAATGTCTACGTTTGCACCGGAGATCTTTTCTGAGGCTGCAAGACGAGAGTGAGAATTTAGGAATTGGGGCGGCGGCGAGAGATATGCAGCGTTTTATCTTGAGCAAAGTCACATCAAACGCTACCACACTCACCTTTACGGAAGTCGTTCGGGAGCCCAACGTAGTTGTCCGCGGACCATGCGATCGCCTGTGCCCAGCTGTCGACCTTTGTTGGAAGTGAGAAGACGGTTACCCTGAACTTGTCGCGAGGTAGAGACGCGATTATCGGAAGGCTTATCCTTCCAACGGGGTGCGAACAGAAGTACGCGGAAACTATGCCCACCTTTATCTTGCCCTGGCTTCTGCCCCTGCTTCCCCTCTCAGACATGGTATGCCTTTCTCCACCCTCGTCGACGATGCCAGGGAGATCCAAGAAGGGAGATACTGCAAAGGGGGTGGGGAGTTAGTAGAGATAATTGCAAGGCACGCCGCCGCCGCCCACACCTCACCTTTCCCAAGCACCTCGTTCCCCTGCCTAAGGTATCTCTCTACCAGTCCCCCCCCCTCCCCTCCCCCACCCTCGGACCTTGCGTAAAACAGGAGGGGCAGATTCTCCACGGCGTACTGCAGCTCGTCCACCGGCACCTCTGAGTACTCTAGACCCGCAATTTCCTTCAGCCTCGCTTCCATTTCCTCCCAAGGTCCCTTTCCTTTTCCTCTAACCAGCGGCACGTTAAGTGCCGCCCTCCATCTAACAACGTTATCCCTTTCCTCCGCCCTCTTATCTTTCCCCCCAACCATCCTATCAACCCCGAGAGTCTTCACGTGGATGTCGCCAACCTCTACAGCACCGAGCTCCCACATGGCAAGTCCAAGGTCGCAGTGCATCCTTGTCGTGAAGGTTTGGATGTCTGACAGCAAATAACTCAGCATGGCAAAGTTGCTAGGGGGGGGGGGGGGGGGTTAGT
>BRYA01000061.1:45136-57073 GCA_030267965.1 Triparma columacea | reverse complement strand
AAAAATTACGCCTACGTACTAAAACTCCGCGGCCCCCTCCATTCAACTCACCTGCTTTCTTCGGTGATTACTGCTCCCCCCCCCTCAACCCTCCCTCCCCTCCCACCCCCCCCCCCCCAGACAGGCTGAATCTTGTACGCGTTAAGGCAGAAGTCGACCATCCACGCTCCCGCCCTCTCAGTTTTAAGCTCCGCCTTCGCCCTCATGAGAAGCACCATGTTGTTCCCCTCCCCCTCCCAGTGTTGGACGGCTCTGCTAAGGTAGTGTCTGCCCGTGTTCAAATCCCCCAGAAGCACGTAGATCGCACCGACGCTGAGGAACGACGGTACAGGCGTCGCTCCTCCCTCCCCCGTGTCTCCGCTTGACGCGTGGTATAAACTATTCTTGAAGTGAGACAGGGCCTCCTCGAGGTTACCATCAAGCACAGACAACTGGCCGAGACCATAGTAGGCCTCCCAGGGGTGAGGCTTCAGGGCTGTACTCTGGAGCAGACTCATCCTCGTGTAAGAGATGTCCACCCAGGTGAGACCGGACTCAAGAACGGCCAGGGAGGAGTACGCGAAGGCGATGTGAAGATCGTACTTGGAGGAGGAGGGAATCTTGGAGTAAAAGAAGCTAGAGTCCAAGATGCTCTGGAACACTTTAGATGCCTGATCACGTGAGGGAAGATGACGGTTGTGTTAAAATTTAGGTCGAGGGCCTCGAGGCCTCCCCCTCCTCCTGCGCAACTCACCTCAATCCACTCCCCTCTCGCAATGAAGGCCTCTCCAACCTTCATCCTCTTCCGCCACTCAATCTTGACCTCCGGTGCCTCGACGGGTACCAGTATCTGCGACTTCGTGCCGTCCGAGTTGATGGTAAAACCCGCGAGGTAGGGCTTCTCGGAACCCTGGGTCTGGATCATGTTGCTACGTTCGGGGGAAGATGATGAGGGTCGACCAAGGGCCTCGAGAATTGCCTCGTCGTCAGTCATGAACATGATACAAGGCAGGAAGAGGAGGATTATAAGGACAAATCGCAAATCGGCTACCCTGAGGTGCCTAAATTTTATCATTCTCGGCCCCAACTCTTGCATGGGGCGGAGAGAAAAAGTTTCTGCGAGGACAGCGTCCCTTTGGGGTGGACGGTCGGTCGGATCCGTTCGAAAGTCGTATCTCTGTGCAAAGTTGTGTCGTCCGAACCTTCTCTTTCTTGCCCCAGGTTTGAGCCCCCTGAATTGGCACTTCTTCGGACTTCTCTTCGGACTTCTTCAAAAGTCAATTTTCGAACCTTTTTAATTGCACAGTCCACACACGAGCTGGACGAGCTCAATAGACCTATAAACCTAACTAATCCAAGTCAGAAGGAGGGGATATGGCGGAAGCTAAGGAGGGGGGAGAACTTATCGTAGGCCATGGGCCTGGATTGGTTCATAGGTTTGTCAATTTTGCGTTTCAGGTGAGTTTGGAGTTTACGTCGTTAGTAAATGCGGTCTTTTGCCCGGGGCTCGAATCTCTGGGGAAATGGCGCACTGCTTTGCCATCTTTCCTCCCCCCCCCCCTCCAACTTTCTAATGTTCCAAAAAAACTCTTCCTTAATCCCCCCCGTGGCTCGCGCTTCTCTCTCCGCAGACAATCAACAACGAAATGGGCGAGTTTTTCGCCGATAACTGCTCAAAATTCGAACAGGACTTTGACAACTACCAGAAGCAGGGGGAGGTGAGGGGGGGGAAGGAAGAAGGAATGGGGCTGTGCGCCGACCTTTTAATTATTGACTGTCTAACAATCGCCCTATGCTTCTACGCTCGTCGCAGACCCTTGAACAATATGCGTGCTACCAGGAGTACCGAGGAATGTTGGAGGAGCAGCTGCAGAAGTTTGTGGACAAGGAGGAATTCGACGACGAGGAAGAGTGCATGATGGAGATCCAGCGTCTGGTCAAGGAGGACCTCGAGAAGGTGAGGGGCGGGAGAAGACGACGAGCGAAGCGAAGCGGGTCTTAAATTCCAACAAACTCACAACCCAACCAACCCAATAACCAACCAACGAAGCACAAGGAGCAGATGAAGATGATGATGAAGGCACTCAAGAAGGCGCAGAAGCGCGCAATGAAGGCAATAAGGCGCGCCCAAAGGGCTGCCAACGGTGATCTCGATGACGTCGAGGACGATCTCGACGAAGAGGAGAAGTCCTCTGATGAAGATGACGACACTGAGGATAAGGACGGCGAGGACGACCGCATGGCGCCCATGATGGTGTTCTTTAGCCCGACTACTTTGGAGCAGCTCGTGGAAATGGTGATGAACCTAGGGGAGTACCAGACGTTCAGCATGATGATGAGGATGAAGGTCCAGCAGAACAGGGTAATGAAGCTGTTGATTGAGGCGAGGGATGCAAGTATGGCAGAGAGTAAGGGTATCGAGCAGGGGGGGGGGGGGGGGGCTGGGGCAAAGGTGAGAGGGCTGGTGGGAAAATTATTCTTCGTTTCTGCCTTACTCCGCACAAACTTTTTCTAACACCTCCATTCCACCCCTGCCAGTCTGGCGATGATGGACTCGCGGATGTCAAACCAGAGGAAGTAAAGGTTGAAGTCGAGGAGGACGATTTCATGTTCGCGGAGGCCATGTAAAGGTGGATGAGCGAACGAATCAAATCCATGAACGAATCAATCCATGAACGAATCAACCCATGAAACGAATGGAAACTACTTAAGCTCGTACGAGGCTCGTTATTTTTTTTACTACTTTGGCATCGGTTACAACAGGTATTAAGATCTTACAAACAAACTCTGGGGGCCGGGCGCTTTGCCCTTCCCTCTCCGTCTCCCCCCCCCCCTCAAAGCACGCTCGTGCTCTGGCTCCCCCTCATCCCCCCGTTCCCCTTCTTCTTGAGTCCCGGCATGCTCTTCACGCTGTCGCTCTTCGACAGGGCGTCCATGCTAGTCTTGGTGTTGGCTAGCAGCTTCTTCATGTCACTCAGGCTCGCACCCAAGGCTCCAGACGCTCGGAGCTGGCAGGGAGGAGGGGGGGGGTTGGGGGTGAGAAGGTGACAAATTACGTTGATGTATAACCTCTCTCCCCCTCCCCCTCCCCTACACACAGACGCACGACTCGTCTCTCACCTTTTCAACCATGGCATTCCTCTCCTCCGCGACCTTCTTAAGTTTCCTCGTCCTGACCTGGAACTCCTTGAGCGTGCAAGTGCTCCCCGGCTGGTTGGAGAAGCCGCGGGCGAGCTCCTTGGTCTCGCGGGCGTACTTCTTCTGGTTCTGGGACATCTGGTGGTGGTTCTTTTGCACGCGGGACTTCACGTCCATCATTAGGTTGTCCTGGATGTCTACGCACTCTTGAAGCTTCTTGGACATGCGCGCGTACTGGGCGGGGAAGGGGGGAAGGGGGGAAGGGGGGTTAGTACTCATAGTACTCATGGTTTGATAAACGTCGTGCTTGCATCTTCCTCCCTTGGATCGCCATCCTCCCTCACCCCCCTCCCTCACCCCCCTCCCTCACATCCACCCCAACCCGTCTCACCTCCGTCTTTCGGTGCGCTAAGTTGTCTGTGAGTATCTTGTACTTCCCCTTGAGGTAGGCGAGCTTCCCGTCTATGAACTTGATCTCCTTGATTGCCTCATCGTTCTGGCTGAGGGCGTCCGAGTACTGCTTCTTCAGCTTCTTCGCAAACTTGTCGAGATTCTTTACCTGCATCTCGGCCAGAGCCGCGGGGTCGGAAGGGCCGATCTCAGTCTAGAGGACGGAGGGTGAGGGGTGGGGAGAAGTTGACACAGGTTTGTCGAGGGTGAGAGGGGTGGGTGGAGAGATTTGAGACTCTGGATTAATTTGAGCGCATGAGGGGGGTATCGCCTTACCTGCTGTTGAACGAGACTCTTACGGACCAGTTCCTTAGCTTTTTTAATAGTATCGTCTGGCATTTTGGGGCCTTTTTTGGGATCCCAGCCGCAACAGCTTTCACGAGAAGAGGCCGGAATTAGGTCAATTTTTAACACAAGTAATCTCACTTGTATACGGTGTTTACTCTAATTGATGAATAAATATAGTATTATATACGTCTTATTGTTCATATCCTTAAGTAATAATATCGTAATGTCACAAAATGAGGGGAAAAAGACAAACCCTAACAATCGAGTCCCACCACATGGATCATCTCCACACTCCACACATTCAAATACGAACAGTGGCCCTAACAAATACCCTCAACACTGGGGGGAGCCACCATTGATGCAGGTGAGCGGGTTGATAGGCGTTGATAGGCGTTGTAGGTGCAAATAGGGGCTGATAGGGGCAAATAGGGGCAATAGGGGGACACACAATACACAAACCCCAACACATCTTACCCCCTTTCACTGCACATTCACAGACTAGAGACCTTCGAGTACTACCAGGAGGCTATGGCAGAGGGTCAGGAACACTTGCAAAATGGATCCAAATGAACTTGAACAAGGATGCCAGCGAGGGAAAGACAGCAGCTTAAAGACGGCATCTCAAAGACAGCAGCTCAACCATCCCGGTGTGGGAGAGAAGGGTCACGTAGGGCATGGATCTGTGGAGGAGGGGCTTAAGATGGTGCTTATAGAAGATGGTGCTTATCGAAGATGGTGCTTATCGATGGTGCTTATAGAAGATGGTGCTTAATCGTAATGAAGCGGCTGGAGAGCCCTTTGTATGTTACATAAACAACAATACACATCATTTCCCCCCCCCCACTCCCCCCTTCTCCCCACCTCTAACCTTCCCCCCCCCCCACTCCTCCTCTAACCTCTTGTCTAGCATCAACTTCGTAACCATGACCCTCCACCTCCCAACAACAACCTTCTCGTGCTCCTTCCTAACTATCTCCCCCATCTCCTGCCAAGCATCCTGCAACAAAACCTTGTTACACTCGTGCACAACAACCCCCTGAATGACAGGTCGACCTGACTGGAAGTTGAAGTCCACCAAACAAGGAGCGTAGTCGATCCCAATCTTCTTGGCGACCCTCGATATCCCGACAGTGGGCATGTGCACGAGGCCTGGATTCAAGAGCGCGAGCTCAATGTTGTTGTACTCGTTCCTAGGTATGGGGCCTCCAGGTTCCACTCTCGGGGGGGACCACGGGACCGTCTGCCACTCCCCGTAGAGAGCCTCCATCTCCTTGTCCTTGCTCCCCTCCTTGATAACGTCCTCCTCCGCGAGCTTCTTTTGCCTCTCCATGCTCTCCTTCGTTCCCTCAGTGTCGAGGTTGTAAGTGCTGAGCCCGAACCCCTGCTTCCCCCCTCCCTTACGGCGGGACGCTCGGGATACGAACGACGTAGACGACGTGGCCCCATCCCCCCCAGCCATCTTCCTCTTGACGACCTCCTTCGCTGGCTTGGACAACTCTGAATCTTTCACCTTCCTGCCTTCGAACAGCCACTTCCTGCTGGTGCGGGCGAGGGATACGTCGGAGCGGGAGTAGATGAACTCACCGGCGAACATGCCGTTCTTCTTGCTGGCATTAGGGGTGAGGACTTCGGAACGCTTCAGGTGGGAGGACAGGACGAACTTCGGGTGGTTCCTAGATAGGGCAGAGGGGCAAGGGGTCAGATGGGGCGGATAGCATCCGAGTCCGAGTCCTCGATATCTTCTGTTCCGGCCGGGGTCCTTTTATTTCCTCCCTGCGGCGCTCAACGACATGTCATCATCTTACCTGAACCGCTCCTTTGACGTTGGCGCCTTCTCTGATTTCTCCAACTTGCTAAGTTCGCTCTCTTCCTCCTCCCCCCCCCCTTCTCTCCCCAAGGATTTCAGCGTAGACTCTAGCCACGGATCATTACGAAGGAGCTTAGACGTCGCGAAGGACGCCGCATACCTACGAGTCACGTCTGTTATTAACCCTGAGCCGACAGAGGCTTCAAAGGAGTGCTCGCAGGCAACGACATAAGACACAGAGGAACGCGCCTCCTGCGATGAGCGGATTCGTCAGCTCGTCAGCGGATTTGAATACGATATTGTCCTTCGCTTACAACTCGTTCTCACCTTGACCACCTCACCCTTCCCAGGATGCTCGTTCCACTCCCTCTTCAAACGAAGTTCGACGTTGGCCGGCCTGTCAAACTCCCCGGCTATGGGGTCCATATGGAGCCACCGCTTCTCGTCGACACAGTAGGCCTCAACCCAGAAGGATATTGGGGGGGTCGGGAGGAATGTGGGAGGGTGGGGTGGAGAGGCGTCATCACCACCATCATCGTCATCCAAGCATATGGCGTCGGCTGCAGAGACACCATTTTTCGTTTTTACCCTCAAATCGACTCCATGAATTGCAAATACACTCCTCAGCTTCCTGTCCTTGATGCCCCGTAGAATGGTGGAGGAACTTTCCCAAAGGAGAAAGGGGGTAATATCACTGGGGTGAGGGGTGGGAACGCTAACAACAACCCGACACCGGTGGTGGAGGAGGCGGAGGATGGAGGAGAGAAGTTTGGGGGCGTTAAGGGAAGGGTTTGAGGAGAGGTCGAAAATTGAGGCAACGGCAGTAATCATAGATGGGGAGAGGGAGGAGGGAGGGAGGGAGCGCTGCGCGGAGGAGGGGGGGGGGGAGGGGTGATGGAGGATCGAAGGGTTGCGTTAAGATTTATTTTTTATGGTTTCGTGCCTCTACGCTACACCCTCCCTCTCCCCTCACCTTTGCCTTGGACTTCCCCTTCCCCCTCGACTGTGCCTTGGAGGACACGAAAAGGTCGCAAAACCAATGAAATATGAAACTTAGATTGCCTCGGGAGTTGAAGCGGCGAGCCTCATCGTGAGAAACGCTGTACAGCCTATCCAGTTCAACCTCAAGGCCGAGGGGTGGGAAGAGAGACATGATGAGGGGAATCGAGGAGGACGAGAAGAATGAAGAGAAGGCCGCCGATGCAATATGAGAGAGCAGGGTGGAGTTATGAAGGTTCTCCGCTGTGGAGGAGCGAGACGACGACCATTAGTAGTGAGGAGCGAAGAAATGTGCGAAGATAAAAATGTGGGTCTTAAGCCCCTTACCTTTACTTGCCAAGTGGGCATGTTTCTTCATAGTGTTCTTTATGCTAGTAAGGGATTTGGAGGCGTTGCGGCGCTGGGGGTGGGGGGTGGGGAGGGGTCAGGGGGACGGAGGGAAGTGGGAAATCGGGACTTGTGCAAGCTGCAACCATTTCTCACCTGCTTCTTCATCTTTGGAGGGGCGGCGGAAGAAGAAGCGGAAGCGTCAGAGGTCTTGGAGGGCGTGAAAGAGGATGAAGGGAGGGAAATCGATTCAGGAAGGTTCAAGTGAGCCAGGTCAGACCCCTCGTCTTCCTCGGAGGCATGGCTGGAAGCTCCACCATCTTCCCAATCGTCGAATTCTCCCTCTTCATCATCGTGTGGGAAGGAGGAGGGGAGTACAGGCTCATCTTCATCGCTCAGATTGAGGTCCATGCAGGTTATGCAAAAGAGAAATAATTTAGCAGATTTTTTTTGACCACTTTAATGAGCTAATTTGTTCTCATGAAACATAAATGGTGTCATTTTATCATATTAATGAATTATCATGATTTTATAGAACACATAGAAATGTTTGAAAAATATTCGTATAAATACCCTCCAAAGTACATCAATTATAATATGATCTTTTTCATAATTTGATCAATCTCTGTTAGAATCTTTGGTGAATTGATATTCAAATAAATTGTGATATAAAAAAATAAAGTAGATGAAAAACGTGAAATTTTATTTTTGACATTTGTAAATAATTTATAATATCATTCGATCAATAATTAAATGTAAAATAGAATAAAATTAGAAATCATTTATGCTGAGTACTTTTTTTTTTTTTTTTTGGGCATGATTCAGGGCAACGAATTTCTACTGTCAAAAAGACCCATATTCGAAGTACCCTGCGTCCCTTTGAAGTTATCTTAAACCAAAGCACCGCACTATAACTACTCTTCGTATCAAACAAAGGCAAAAATCCCCAGCCCCATCGAATGCCAGAACCTTCTCCGACCTATAAGTTCGCACGCAATCCAGAAGCGGCAATCAAACAAGCGGTACTACGAACGATTGAAGAGCGCTCCGATAATCCACGTAAGGTTTGGGCAGCTCTCCTCGCAGCAACCAATACTGACAAAGACACCCCTCTCTCTATCCCTCAATTCACCCACGCCCTCAAGCACTTCGGGACCGGCATTCAGCTCACAGACGACGACACAACCATCCTGTTCCAGGGCGCCTCTTCCATTTCCTTCTCTGAGTTCCAGGCGCTCATCAATTCGAACCACTAACAAAGTGCAAGATGCTACGATCTATGTTCGCAGATAGCTCGGACAGTGAGAGTGAAGAGGAAACCAACACTGATACCGCCACCTCCCTAGATCCCCCATCCACCCCTCTTACCCCTTCCCCTATTTCGACCGTAATGGGTGTAACGGTTGTCCAAGATCCCTCAGCTGGGATATCTTCCAGGCTTTGGCCTGCTGCAACTCACCTCAGCTCTTACCTCCTTCGCACAGATCCCTCTCCCTCTCCTCCTCCTCGGATCCTGGAGCTTGGGGCCGGAGTCGGGCTGACCGGGATAAAAATGTCCAAGTCGTGGGGCTCTCACGTGATCCTTACCGACCTTCCTGAGGCTCTCCCCCTTCTTCAGTCGAACATAGATGCGAACCCCTCAGAGTCTGTTAGGTAAGTATGGCTGCGGGCGAGGCGGCGAAAGCTGCGTAAAGTGTAGAATCACGACGTGTTTTATTGCTAACCTCTTTCGCTCCTCCCCCGCAGCTGCGCTGCCCTGGCTTGGGGCACCGACGACTCCTCCTCTGTAATAACGGCGTGCTCTTCGTTCTTTCCTGCCCATCCCACCAGTACTGACCCATTTGACCTAATAATAGCAGCCGACTGTGTTTACTGGGAGGAGGTGAGAATGTTGTATATGCCTCCACCCCAACGCATTTTTTGAAACTTACCAACGCAAATCTTTCCCGCCCATTCGCTTTCGCTCGCCTCTCTCTCGAATTGCTGCAGCTCCACGCCCCTCTCCGTTCCACCCTCCTATCCCTCCTCTCGTCCTCCCCATCCTCTAAATGTTTAATCTGCGGCGTCCGCCGCTGGAAGTCAGACAACGCGTTCTATAAGTCTCTGGGGAAGGTGAGAAACGAACGCGGCCTGGGGAATGCAGTGATGGGGACAACCAGGTCTATTTATCTTACACATCGATTCGCCCCCCCTTCCCTCCCTCACCAGGTTAAGAATTCCTCTGGTAAGCTTGCGTGCAAGGTCGTTGACGAGACAGTCAGCAGAATGTCTCGTGACGCCGAGGAGGGCGACTACTTCGATGACATGGGGGACGAGCGTGTGGTTATACGGGTCTACGAGGTGACATTTGTAAAGACTGGCACGTAAAACTGTTTGACCAAGTTTTCTTTATCAGACCGTCTTCATCTTCATTATGTTCTATAAACCCACCCCTACACACCAACGCTCGCCTAACTTTATTCGTCAATAACAACCCTATCCTCCTCCCAATCCCAGAACTCTACATCCCCCACAGTCTTAACATTGAATCCCGTTTTCCCCCCCACCCCCTCCCCGCTATGTTGCACCGGTTTTTCACCCTCTCCCAGGAACTCCACGTCAAACTCCTCCCCCCTAAAGTCCACAATCCTCTGTGTCTTCTTATCCCTATACCACCCCTTAAAAACCCCCGGTATATTAACCGCCCCAACAACCGGGCTCATCCTCCCAAGTCGTAAATGCATCCCCTCCCTCCCCATCCTAGCGAACGGGAAAAGTTTCATCCCCCCCCCGTAAAACGGGACCGTAGCGGCAGCCAGTATACCAGTCGTACCCTCGAACACAACACCCCCACCTACGTTCGTAGCAAAGTCACCACGGCGGTGATCGATCCAGGTTGTATCCTGTGAGATGGGGGCGGTCACGCGGACCTTCAACTCGTGGATTCTACGCACGCCCTTTGGTAGTGTCTTGAAGGCCAGTGCCGCGCAGTATCCTGGTATGCTTGATAGTGGTCCTGTAAGTATGCCTGTTTTTCTGGCCCATTTTTTTATGGTTATGAAGTCGTTTAGCATTACGGCGTCGAAGCCGCAGCCGCAGAAGAAGCAGAGGTTTGAGGATGAGGAGGATGGGGCGCCCTTGTAGGTCACGGAGAGGAGGGGGACGGGAACGGTCTTTATTGAGGTGGAAGTGTGGCTGGACTTTAGCAGGCGGAGGCCCTTGGCAATGCTGGGGGGGGGGGGGAATGGATGGGGGAGGGTTAGGAGAGATGGGGGGTAGGATCCTGTGCACGGCAACCAACGCAATAATGCAACTCCTCAAGCAACGACTTTGAAAGTGAACACAACTCCTGTAAGTTTTGTTGGTTGCTTTTGCTTTGCTTCATCTCTCACCTCTTCCTCTTCTTAAACCTGCCAACCTTGTACCCCACAACCCCTCCCAGGCCATTCCCCGTCCCCATCGGCAAGTACGCAATAACCGGTAGCCCTTTCACCCCCCCCTCACCCCTCCTCTCCCCCTCTTCCGCGAGGGCTTCAATCGCCCCTACAATGGTACCGTCACCTCCAACTACCGCAACCACGTCATAGCCTCCGTCGATGATATCCCGTGCAGCGGTTGAGGCGTCCTCCCTGCTTCTGGTTGCGTATATATCTCCGTGTGGGATCCCTGAGTCCTGAATAACTTGCTTCACAAGTGCTTCATCTACCAGTCTAGCGTTGAGGTTTAACATTACGGCAACACCACCCTGTACTTTATCGGTGGAAGGATTAGGTGAGTTGTTTGACTTGAATGCAAGGGTTAGGGAGGATCTATTTGGTAATGATGGTAATGATGATTTGAGGTGTGATATCGGGGAAAAAGACGACTGGGTATGTGGATATTTTCCTAATGGATAAGTAGTTTCGTATAAATAATGTGTGTGTGGAGAGTAAATGAAAGATTGAACACATTTAGTAGCTAATATTAACGTCAAAATGAGTAAATTAGCTCTCATTAGAGATGCCCCCATTGATGCCCCAGGATGTGATGAAGATGGATGCCAGAGAGGAGAGAGAGAGTCGAGGCCAGATCCAGATCAGGACCTGACCCCTTTCTGGACCCTTTTCTGGCATTTTCTTCAAACTTTCAAATAAAATGCCTAAGAACTCATCAAACGATGAGGAAGGCATCATGGGTACGTTATATACAAATATAACCATGAGAGCATACAAATTATCGATATATCCCCAAAATCATAAAATATTAGGTGCTTGAAATAAAGTAGTCGTTGGCCAAGTTTAGAAGAAATACATTTTCACAGCTAAAAACATCGTCAATCACCAAAAAAAACAAATATACATCCTTAACGAATATATTATCAACTATATACGAAACTATAATATCAAATATGCTACAAATCACGACAAATATCAGCCTCATCACCCCTCACAAGTCGTTCCTAAAGCAAGGAGGACTAAACTTATCTTCACACACTTATCCACCACTAATAGCCCCACTTATACCCACACCTATTCTACTCACTCAACATCTGACACTCGTCTACTTTCTCTCCCCCCCTCCTCCCCTCCAGTTGCCATCCGTATGCGTCCTCTAAATGCTCGTGAGACCACCCCAGATTCAGAGTCAGCCTCCCAAGGTACCTCCCGCGTCTGGCGCGTCCTCCCCTCCTACAACTCGTGCACCCAGACCCTCCCCACCGGCGCCCCCCTAAAAGAGAAGGTCCAGAACCGCACCTTCTTCACCTACGATAAAGCCTTCGGTGAGGCCTCAACAACCACGGACGTATACACGAACACGGCTAAGGGAATCGTGGGGAGCGTGACGGAGGGACTCAACGGGACGGTCTTCGCGTACGGTCAGACCAGCAGTGGTAAGACTTTCACCATGCAGGGAAGCGAGCCCACCGTTGACGCCGAGGTGAGTTCCTATCAAGGAGGCAGCAAAAATTAGCAACAACCCCCCCTTCTCTC